>SJYT01013042.1:436142-469133 GCA_006410635.1 Cephalophus harveyi
TGGAAGAGGGTGTTTGCTATGACCAGTGCATTTTCTTGGCAAAACTCTATTAGTCTTTGCCCTGCTTCATTCCGCATTCCAAGGCCAAATTTGCCTGTTACTCCAGGTGTTTCTTGACTTCCTACTTTTGCATTCCAGTCCCCTATAATGAAAAGGACATCTTTTTTGGGTGTTAGTTATAAAAGGTCTTGTAGGTCTTCATAGAACCGTTCAACTTCAGCTTCTTCAGCATTACTGGTTGGGGCATAGACTTGGATAACTGTGATATTGAATGGTTTGCCTTGGAGATGAACAGAGATCATTCTGTCGTTTTTGAGATTGCATCCAAGTACTGCATTTCGGACTCTTTTGTTGACCATGATGGCTACTCCATTTCTTCTGAGGGCTTCCTGCCCGCAGTAGTAGATATAATAGTCATCTGAGTTAAATCCACCCATTCCAGTCCATTTTAGTATGCTGATTCCTAGAATGTCGACGTTCACCCTTGTCATCTCTTGTTTGACCACTTCCAGTTTGCCTTGATTCATGGACCTGACATTCCAGGTTCCTATGCAATATTGCTCTTTACAGCATCAGACCTTGCTTCTATCACCAGTCACATCCACAGCTGGGTATTGTTTTTGCTTTGACTCCATCCTTTCTTTCTTTCTGGAGTTATTTCTCCACTGATCTCCAGTAGCGTGTTGGGCACCTACTGACCTGGGGAGTTCCTCTTTCAGTATCCTATCATTTTGCCTTTTCATACTGAAGTGGTTTGCCATTCCCTTCTCCAGTGGACCATATTCTGTCAGCTCTCTCCACCATGACCCGCTCGTCTTGGTTTGCCCCCGGGCATGGCTTAGTTTCATTGAGTTAGACAAGGCTGTGGTCCTAGTGTGATTAGATTGACTAGTTTTCTGTGAGTATGGTTTCAGTGTGTCTGCCCTCTGATGCCTCCTGCAACATCTACCTTCTTACTTGGGTTTCTCTTACCTTGGCTGTGGGGTATCTCTTCACGGCTGCTCCAGCAAAGTGCAGGCTCTGCTCCTTACCTTGGAGGAAGGGTATCTCCTCACTGCCGCCCTTCCTGACCTTCAACATGGGATAGCTCCTCTAAGCTCTCCTGCACCCGCGCAGCCACTGCTCCTTGGATGTGGGATTGCTCCTCCCGGCCATTGCCCCGGCCTCGGGCGCATGGTGACTCCTTCAGGCCAGCGCCCCTGACCTCGGATGCTGGGTAGCTCCTCTCAGCCACCGCCCCTGGCCTTGGATGCGGGGTAGAACGGATGGTAGTTCTTTTTTAAATTTTGTGAGATGCTTCTATACTCTTTTAAACAGTGACTACACGATTTACATTCCCTTCAATGGTTCACAGGGTTTCCTTTTATCCACATGCTATCATTATTTGTTATTTGTTGTCTTTTTTATAATAGACAATCTAACAGGTGTTAGGTGATAGCTCATCATTGTTTTGGTTTACATTTACCTGATGATTAAAGATGTAAGCATCTTTTTTTAAAAATAAATTTATTTATTTTAATTGGAGGTTAATTACTTTACATTATTGTATTGGTTTTGCCATACATCAACATGTATCTGCCACAGGTATACACATGTTCCCCATCCTGAACCCCCCTCCCTCCTCCCTCCCCGTACCATTCCTCTAGGTCGTCCCAGTGCTATGAAACAAGTTGCCAGCCCAGGTTCAATGCATGGTACTGGATGCTTGGGGCTGGTGCACTGGGACGATCCAGAGGGATGGTAAACATATTTTTATTTGCGTGTTGGCCACCAATATGTATTCATTGGAAAAATATCTATGAAGTTCCTTTGTTAAATTTTAATTAAATTGTTTGCTTTTTGTTTTGGTTTGATGTTGAATTGTATGATTTTTTGTATATTTTGAATATTGAGTCCTTGTCAGATACATTGTTAACATCTTCAGTTCAATAAGTGTCTTTCCAGCTTCTTGATGGTTTTCCTTTTTACCATGCAAAAGGTTTTTAGTTTGATGTGAAGTGAAAATCACTCAGTTTTGTCTAACTCTTCATGACCCCATAGACTATACAGTCTATACAATTCTCCAGGCCAGAATATTGGAGTGGGTAACCTTTCCCTTCTCCAGGTTTAGTTTGATGTAAGCATATGAAAAATTTTTTTGAACTTTGTTACCCTGGCCTCAGGAGATATATCTTAAAAAAATTATTAAGACCAATGTTTTTTTCTAGAAATTTTTTGATTTCAGGCCTTCCACTTGTGTGTTATTCAATTTTGAGTTTATTTTTGTATGAAGCACAAGAGTCCAGTTTAATTCTTTTGCATGTTGCTGTCTAGTTTTCTCAATACTATTTTGTTGGTATTAATTTTCTTTTAAATTTTCTTTTATTTTTAATTGGAAGATAGTTACTTTTCAATATTGTGATGGTTTCTATCATACACCAACATGAGTCAACCACAGGTACACATATGTTCCCTTTGTCTTAAACTTTCCTCTCACATCCCTCCCCATCCCATACCTTTAGGTTGTCCCAGAGGATGGGCTTTGGGTTCCCTATATCATACACTAAATTCCTAATGTCTTATCTATTTTACAGATGGTAATGTATATGCTTCAATACTACTCTCTCAAGTCATCCCACCCTCTTTGTCCCCCACTGATATCAAAGTCTGTTCTTCACATCTGTGTCTCCTTTGCTGCCCTGCAAGGAAGATCATCAGTATCATCTTTTTAGATTTCATATATGTGTGTTAATATATAATATTTGTGGGACTTCCCTGGTGGTTCAGATGGTAAAGAATTTGCCTGCAATGCAAGATACCTGAGTTTGATCCCTGGATCAGGAAGATCCTCTGGAGAAGGGAATGGCAATCTACTCAGTATTCTTGCCAGGAGAATTCTGTGGACAGAAGAACCTAGTAGGTTCATGGGTCTGCAAAGAGTTGGACACAACTAAGCAACTAATAAACATGTAATACTTGTTTTTCCCTTTCTGATTTACTTCACTCTGTATAATAGGCTCTAGGTTCATACACCTCACTAGAATTGATTTAAAGGTATTCCTTTTTACAGCTGAGTATTATTCCATTGTTTATATTCACCACAACTTCTTTATCCATTCATCTTCTGATGAACATGTAGGTTGTTTCTACATCCTAGCTATTTTAAATAGTGCTTCAGTGAACACTGGGCTACATATATCTTTTTCAATTATGATTTTTTGAGGGTATATGCCCAGTAGTGGATTACTTGGTCATATGGTAATTTCATTCTTAGTTTTTTAAAAAGAATCTCCATACTGTTCTCCATAGTGGCTGTTGCAATTTGCATTTCCACCAACAATGTAATATGGTTCCCTTTGCTCCACACCCTCTCTAACATTTATTGTTTGTAGACATTTAAATGATGGCCATTCTGACCAATGTGAAGTGTTACCTCATTGTGGCTTTATTCTGCATTTCTCTAATAATGCTCAAACTACCACACAATTGCACTCATCTCACACGCTAGTAAAGTAATGCTCAAAATTCTCCAAGCCAGGCTTCAGCAACACTTGAATCGTTAACTTCCAGATGTTCAAGCTGGTTTTAGAAAAGGCAAATGAACCAGAGATCAAATTGCCAACATCCGCTGGATCATGGAAAAAGCAAGAGAGTTCCAGAAAAACATCTATTTCTGCTTTATTGACTATGCCAAAGCCTTTGACTGTGTGGACCACAAGAAACTGTGGAAAATTCTGAAAGAGATAGGAATACCAGACCACCTAACCTGGCTCTTGAGAAATCTGTATGCAGGTCAGGAACCAAGAGTTAGAACTAGACATGGAACAACAGACTGGTTCCAAATAGGAAAAGGAGTACGTCGAGGCTGTATATTGTCACCCTGCTTATTTAACTTATATGCAGAGTACATCATGAGAAATGCTGGACTGGAAGAAACACAAGCTGGAATGAAGATTGCCGGGAGAAATATCAATAACCTCAGATATGCAGATGACACCACCCTTATGGCAGAAAGTGAAGAGGAGCTAAAAGGCCTCTTGATGAAAGTGAAAGAGGAGAGTGAAAAAGTTGGCTTAAAGCTCAACATTCAGAAAACGAAGATCATGGCATTTGGTCCCATCACTTCATGGGAAATAGATGGGGAAACAGTGGATAAAGTGTCAGACTTTATTTTTCGTGGTTCCAAAATCACTGCAGATGGTGACTGCAGCCATGAAATGAAAAGACGTTTACTCCTACAGTACTTTGGCCACCTCATGCGAAGAGTTGACTCATTGGAAAAGACTCTGATGCTGGGAGGGATTGGGGGCAGGAGGAGAAGGGGACGACCGAGGATGAGATGGCTGGATGGCATCACAGACTCGATGGACGTGAATCTGAGTGAACTCCGAGAGATGGTGATGAACAGGGAGGCCTGGCGTGCTGTGATTCATGGGGTTGCAAAGAATCGGATACGACTGAGCGACTGAACTGAACTGAACTGAGTGACTGAACTGAGGGTTAGTTCTCTGGTAGTCTAGGGTCTTGGAGTCAGAGCTCCCATTCCAAAGGCCCAGAGCTTGATCTCTGGTCAGGAAGGAAGATTCCACAAGTGGTTTATTATGGCATTAAGTGAGATTAAAGCAAATTTCCAAAAATGAGGAACCAAGGATGAACCCCAGACAAATGAACCCCAGACAAATGGCAGTTGCAAAGTCAGGCAAATAATAACTAAAATAATGGAATATACACCCATGAGCAAAGTGAAAACAGTCCAACAAAAATACAGTAGATTGACCCAGTGAACAAAGTGCCGGGGTCCAGCCCAGTGGATCCAGGGAATTTGAAGCGGGGACGGAGTCAGCGAGGAGAGATTTATTTATAAAGAGAGATTAGGAAAGAATAGTATAGTAGGAAAATTAGTGGAGAAAAGAGGCAGAATAACTTGGTTTACACAGGAGACCAATAAAGCTCTGAGACAAGGGGCTTGCACCGTCTACATAGGCCACCAGTGCCCACTTGAATAGTGGAGGGTGCCCCGCCTTGGGCTGTCTCTGGTGTGGGTCTTAGAAGCCGGGGCAAATAAGTAGACACGGAGAGCCTCTGTGCTCCAGATGGAACTTCAGCCTGAAAGGGGAGAAAAGAACAACATGGGGGAGCCAAACATTGGTGCCAGACCCAAGACTTTATTTTCAAAAGCAGTTTATATACCCCAAGTTGTACATAAAGAAATAATGGAATATGCAGAGTTATGCAGGGGCAGCAGTCCTGACCCTTATTGAGACCAGGATTTCTTTTTGCATACCTTCCCATATACAAAAGGTCTCAGGTGGTTTTGCATCATCTTCTGGCCAGGAGGCCTGTTAACACTTTATGGCAGTCTTTCTTAATGAATGTTAATCTCATTTCTCCTGAAGTGTTTTTCTTTAATCTGTATCACCCTCAAAGCACTAAAGTTACATCCCTATAGAACAAAGGGGCAGTGGGTTATAACAAATAAAGTACTTAATTCAAAGATCTATGTTGCTACTTGTTTTTTCTATATGCCAACTATATCAACAAATAAAAGATATGAAAACTTGGCAGCAAGTATTGGCTCAACAATGAAACCTGCAATTAGTCCTATTCTAATGATTTTGAGTCCTCGGAAGCCCCTACATTCCTAGGATGTTTTAAGCTTCCTGTGCCTCTGTGGTCGGGAGGCTGTAAGCAATCACATGCGCAGTTGTAAAAGGTCCGGACAGACCTGTCAGGCAAGTTAGAAAGCCATCAGAGGGGTTTTTGGATTGAAACACTCTTATTATGCCCAGGAGACTTATTATCTAAAAGATCTAAATTAACTTTTTCCAGAAAAATATGGTGGGGGGACAGCCCCCTGTAATGTCAGAAGAGTAGGTGGAAAGCATAACACAGTAAAGCAGGCAGACTCTGGTTTTGGGGATAGATGCTCGATAAAATCCAAGGGGACCCCTGAGGCCGGATCCTGCCTTTGCATTTTGTCAGGCCCCTTTCCTCATGACCTTTGCCACGGCAGGATTCCCCATACTGGCTCCCAGCAACAAAGGAAATAAAAAATTATGTTTACCAATTCAGAACAAAACTAACTAAAGCACAAACCAGAAAACAAAATAAAGCAAGGTGCCAAGTGAGGAATAAAGCAATCAAGACTAACAAATATGTTGAGAGGAAAGAAAGAAAGAATGGATATGCAAAGTTAAATAGAGGGTAGATGAAGATGATTTTTATACATTAAAGACTAAGTGCAAGTGGAAAAGAACAGTAGGAAAGGCAAATAAAGGAATAAATGTAGAAAAAAATAATAGGCAAAAAAATTAAAAATTGAAGTTAAAAAACGAAAAGAAAAAATGGAAGAAGAAGAAAAAAAAAAAAAAAAAACCTCTACAGAAGTGTTAAAAGCCCAACGCAGAGGCAGAGGTTTATAACAACAATAAAAAATGTGACTGAATATACAGATATGCATATACACCCAGAAGCAAAATCAAAACAGTCCAACAAAAATAAAGTACAATAGATTGACCCAGTGAAAAAAGGAAACCAAAAATTAAATCTACCAGAATAAAACTAACTAAAGCACAAACTGGAAAACAAAACAAAAGCAAGGTGTCAACTGGGGAATAAAGTAGTGAAAATAAAACTAACAAATATGTTGAGAGGAAAAGACAGCAAGAAAAGAAAGAATAGATATGCAAAGTTAAATACAGGTAGATAAAGGAGATTTATATATGTTATATGAAGACATATATGCTTTTATATGTTATATGAATGTTATATGAAGGTTTATATATGCTATATATGTTATATGTTAAAGAAGATTTATATATATATATGTTAAAGATTAACGCAAGGGGAAAAGAACAGTAGGAAAAGCAAACAAAGGAATAAATGTAGAAAATAATAATAGGTTTAAAAAATTAAAAATTAAAATTAAAAAAAGAGAGAAGAGAAAAGAAAAGGAAAACTCCAGAACTGCAAAAGTCCAATACAGAGGCAGAGGTTTATAACCACAATTTAAAAATGTGACTGAGAGAAAAAAAACCTCAAAAGCTTAATTGGATTTCATAGTGCCCTAAAATCAACAACTACAAAAGAAGGGGAAGAAAAAAGAATCCAAATGATTCTACAGAACAAGTTTAAAAATAAGAATATTAAGTGTTTTTCTTGAGTCACTGCTGTCAGAATCCTTTCCGTCGCTGGGAGACACAGTTCACCTTACCTGCCTAGGGTGCCCTCCAACACTGTGCTGATCTCTGGAGCTGCTGTGGGGGCAACTCATTCTAATCTGGTTCTACTTTTGTGTGTTCTTGCCTCCAATGTCAACAGCTATCAGAACTACTGCATTTTCTTTTGTGGGAACTCTCGATGACCGTTTATATATTCCATAGACACAGAGTCTGCCTAGTTAATGGTATATTTCATCAGCTGGTGGGAAGGTTTTGTGTCTTCTTCCTTAGCCACACTGCTCCTGGGTTTCAATTGTGGTTTTATTTCTACCTCTACATGTGGGTCGTCCACTGGGGTTTGCTCCTGAGGCTGCCCTGGAGGACTTGGGTTTGCCCCTGTGAGGGCCAGGTGTGGAGGTGGTGCAGCTGCTTGGGTTGCAGGGGTTCTGGCAGCACCAGGTACTCAGGGGAGTTGGCAGCTAGGGCATCAGGGAATATAGTGCTCTAGAAGGGTATGGCTGGAGAAGGCAATGGCAACCCACTTCAGTGTTCTTGCCTGGGGAATCCAAGGGACAGGGGAGCCTGGTGAGCTGCCATCTATGGGGTCATACAGAGTCGGACACTACTGAAGCGACTTAGCAGCAGCAGGAGCAGAAGGGTATGGCAACCAGCATTGACCAATATGCTCCAGTATTCTTGCCTGGAGAACCCCCTCCCTGACAGAGAAGCCTGCTCGGCCACAGTCTACAGGGTCAGAGAGTCAGACACTACCAAAGAGACCCTGTGTGCATAGACACAAGGCCTTTTTTGCCTGTGGAAGCTCTGCCCCAGTGAGAGTTGAGCGTGAAGGTGGCACAGCTGCTTGGCCTATAAGGGACCCTGGTGGCGCCAAGTGTGCAGAGACACAGACTGCCTCCACCGCAGGAGTTATGGCCTTAGCAGAGTCTTTTGTTGAGCCTCTTGTAACTGGCAATCAGAAGGTTTCTTTGGCCAGTCTTTCTCCATAGCTCCACCCATTCAGGCACTTAGGGGGTTCCCTTGCCTGGGGTCCTTCTCTGTTGTTTGGCATGTCAGCACTTAGAGGGGTGCCCCTGGCTGGGGTCCTACTCTGTTGTTTGGCATGTCAGCACTTAGAGGGGTGCCCCTGGCTGGGGTCCTACTCTGTAGTTCAGTGCATCAGTCACTTAAAGGAGCACCCTGGGTGGGGTCCTACCCTAGCTCAGTGCATCAGGCATTTAATGGGTCAGCCTCTCTACTGTTCAGCTGCCGAACAGTATGGGGAGATAGAGGCTGTGGCGATGGGAAGATAGAGGCTGTGGTGATGGTTCTACCCCTTATGTGTGACTCAGCAGTATCGCCTTGCTTCCATGACTACCTACCTTTCCTCCACTGGCATTTCCCACCACAATCTCCTCCCTCACCTCCCCCAGTCCGTCTCTCCGCAGTCAGCAGCAGCCCTTGCCCTGGGATTGCTCTACAATCCCTAAACTCCAGCTCCCAGCTGCTGCGCCTTCCAGTGAACCATCGTTCCTGTCCAGAATATGTATGGCTGCAGCGAAGACTGTCTGATTCCCATTCTATTTAGGCTGCCACAGATCAGCTGTTTCACTCTCAGCCTTAAATGTTTCTCCTCTTACTCAGTTGCCCTGATGTGGAGTTCAGACCCCTGCTTCAGTTTCCCCACCCACCAAGGGCAGGTCCAGGCCTACTAACACTTCTGTTTTTCCCCCTAGTTCCTTCATTCTACCAAGTTTTGCATGGTTCTATATATTCTCTTCCAAGGTACTCCTCCTGTATGCTCTCAGCTGGTGTTCTGCATGCACTTCTGTGTCTGAAGGTGTATTCCTGATGTATCCATGGAGAGAGATGTACTCCACATCCACCTACTCCTCCACCATCTTGTTCTTCTCTGGCTTATTTCTTAATTTCAAACAAACACATTTTAACAACTCAACATTTGTACTTTTCTCTACTCACAATTTGTACATCTTATCTTACAATGTATTTCACAACTTTTATTCAACAGAGTACTAGAGGGCCTAGAGATATCAATCAGACAAAAATAAGAAGTGAAAGGTTTATAAATCAGAAGAGGTAAAATTGTTATTGTATGACATTTGCTGTTGTTTTATTGATAAGTCATGTCCAACTCTCTATATGTAGAAAACCCTAGACTCCACACAAAGATTACCAGAATTGATAAATGAATTCAGCAATGTAGCAGGATGTAAGATTAATATATAGATATCTGTTGTATATAGTTAGTTCTTTATACTAACAATGAGGTATCAGAAAGAGAAAGTCAAAAAAATTAAAATCACATCAAATAATATAATTAGGAATATACTTAATTAAGGAGGTGAAGCATGTATATACTAAGAAATATAAAACATTAGTAAAGGTGATTGAAAATGATTCAAGGAAATGAAAAGATATCCCATTCTCTTGGATTGGAAGGATTACTATAGTTAAAGCAGCCCTGCTATTCCAGTCTACAGATTAAAATCTTGAGGGGAAAGCAATCTTGAAGGAAAAACAACAATGCTGGAAACAAAACTCTTCCAGATTTCAGACAACACTACAAGGCTATAGTAATCAAAACATTGTGGTATTGGCATGAAAACAAACATATGGATCAAAGGAATGGATTAGAGAGCTCAGAAATAAATCCACACACTTACAGTCAATTAATCACCATCCAATGATGCAAGAAGGTAGAGTGGAGAAAAGACAGTTTATTCAGCAAGTGGTATTTGGACAGCTGGACAGTTTGCATGTAAATGAATGAAGTTAAACAGTCCCACATACCACATAAAAGTAAACTAAAAATAGCTCAAAAGTTTAAATATAAGACATGCTACCATAAAACTTCTAAAAGAGTATTTTGGCAAAATATTCCCTGATATAAACGACAGCAATATTTTTTTAGGTCAGTCTCCCAGGGAAAAAGAAACAAAAACAAAAATAAGTAAATGAGACCTAAGTTATAAGTTTTTGAACAACAATGTGCATGCTCCATCCCAGTCGTGTCACAGTCTTTCGAGTATTGTTTCCGCCTGACCACTGGTGCAGGCCCACTGGGGTTAGGTCCCAGTACTGCAGTAGTCATGCGCCTGAACTGCTGTGGGAACTATGGAGGCAGCTTAAACTCTGGTCTGGCCCTACTCCCATGTGAATGTGCTCACAGAGCCCATAGCTGCTAACGCCAGATCTGCCCCAGCTGCAAGAACACTTGTCTTTCTGGATATTTTGCAGGTGCTGAATTTAGGATGCCACCAGTGGAGGTATAACTCCATAGTTCATGCAGCTGTGAGGAGTGATTTCAGCTCTTACTTCTTAGTCACATAGCTGCTGGGGCTCAGCTGTGGTTTCAGACCCTCCTCTGGCTGAATTCCTACTGGGGGGAGCTATCTGTACTCTCCAAGGACAATAGGGTGGGTCCTGGTACCCACTGGCAGATTTCCTATTTACAGAAGTTTTTCCAGCCCTCCTGAACAGTGGGGCAGATCCTAGCACCCAGTGACAGGTTTTGCAGTACTGAGAGTTATCCACACCCTCCTGGGCACTAGGGCAGGTTCTGGCACTCACTGATGGATTTTCCAGCTGCAGAAGCTTTCTATGCCCTTCTGGGACAGCAGGGTGTGTCCCATCTCCTACTGGTGGCTTTCCCAGTAGTGAGAGCTATGTGTGTTCTCCCAGGACTGCGGGTCATATTCTAACATCCTCCGAAGGAGCTCCTAGTCATGGAAGCTATCTTCACCCTCCCGGGATAGCATGGGCAGGTCCTGAGGCCCCCTGGCATAATTCCCAGTAGTTAGATATATCCACACCTCTCTGGGTCAACAGGGCAGAGCCTGGGTCCAGCTGAAAGAATTGCTAGTGGCTGGATCTGTCTGTGCCCTCTGGGTCAGCAAGGGTGGGGTCTGGCATCTGTCTCTGGCCTGGAAGAGGTGGTCAGTGCCTGCCTCTGGAGCCAAAGATGGCAGAGGTGTGTTGTGCCCACCCTCAGAGCTTCTGTAGATGATGTCCTGTTGCCTGGGAGCCCTCACCCAGAAAGAGAGTTCTTATGCTGCTCCAACCCCTCTTCTCATGCGCCTCTCAATAGTGGTGCCTTACCATCTGGTAGGCCCAGGCTTCTTCCTAGGATACTTTCAGCTGGAATGGTCCAACCTCTTCAGGCTGTTTCTACACCTATCCCTGGTACTTTCCTTAGGACTAGCCTTCAGAGTGAGTTTCAGCACTGCACTCCCACCCTTAATGACTGAAAAGTGTCTCAGGTTGGAGAGCGCAGGGTGGTGGTATAGACACCTGGTGCGGGTTACTTTCTATTTTACCTTTCACAGGCTGGTTGCTGCTATCACTTTTTAGATTCTGAGACCCCCCCTCCATCCAGTCTAATTTCTCTGCTGGTAAGGAGCCTTCCCAGGGTGAAGGAAACGTTCCTCCTTCACAGCCCCCTCCCTGGGGCACAAGCCTGTTCTGATTCCTTTTTTTTTTTTCTCCCTTTTTTCCTACCCAGTTATATGGAGGTTTTCTTTTTCTTTTTCTAAGACATCTGAGGTCATCTGTTGGCAAAATAGCTATTCTGTGTTAATTGTTCCCCAGTGGCACTAGTGTTAAAGAGCCCACCTGCCAATGCAGGTACATGTAAGAGATGCAGTTTCAATCCCTGGGTTGGGAAGATCCCCTGGAGGAGGAAATGACAACCCACTCCAGTATTCTTTCCTGGAGAATCCCATGGACAGAGGACCCTGGCAGGCTGCAATCCATAGGATGGCACGGAGTCAGACATGACTGAAGCCACTTAGCATGCATGCATGTGAATAGTCCTACTTGTAGATGTATTATCAATGTTTCTGTGAAGGGAGTTGAACTCTGCTTCCTACTACTCCAGCATCTTGATCCTGACTCCTTGATTTTTTTATTTATATCTTTAGTTGTAGATGATCTTTTCCAGTAGGTTTTGGTATTTTTTATTGATGGTTGTTCTATAATTTGTTGCAATTTTGGTGTGTCCATGAGGGGAAGTGAGCTCAGGATTTTTCTACTCTGCCATCTTGGCTATCTCTCCTTTTGATGAAGTATTTATGATTTTCTTTATATAGTATCATGTTATCTGCACATAGACACTGTTTTACTCCTTCAAAAATTTGGATTCCTTTTATTTCTTTTTATTATATGTCTATGGTTATATATGACTTATATATGATTTATGGTTTATTATATGACTGTGGTTAGAACTTCCAATGTGATGTTGAATAAAAATGAGAGTGAGCTAAAAGTTTTCATTATAAACCGATGTTGAATTTTTTGTTTTTTTAATGCATGTATTTATAATGATCATATGATTTTTGTTCTTCAGTTTGTTAATGTGCTGTATCACTTTAATTGATATGTGGATATTGAGCCACACTTGGACTTCCCTGGTGGCTCAGATGATAAATAAAATGCCTTAAATGTAGGAGACCTGGATTTGATACCTGGGTTGGAAAGATACTCTGAAGAACGGAATGGCAGTCCACTTCAGTATTCTTGCCTGGAAAATTCCATGGACAGAGTAGTCTGGTGGGCTACAGTTCACGGAGTCACAGAGTTGGACACAACTGAGCAAGTATCACTTTGCATCCCTGGGATAAACATTACTTGTGCATAGTGTTTTCTCCTTTCAGTGTATTGCTGAATTTGATTTAGCAATAATTTAAGATTTTTGCATCTATGCCTATCAGTGATTTTGGCCTATAATCATCTCTTTTCTGTGTGTATGGTATCTTTGTTTTTGGTATCAGCATGATGCTGGCCTTGCAAAATTAGTTTAAAAGTGTTTCTTTTTTCTGAAATTTTTTGAATAGTTTGAAAGGGATAGATGTTAACTCTTGTTTAAATGTTTGTGGAATTCACCTGTGAAGCCATCTATTCTTTTATTACTGATTCAATTTCATTACTGATAATTGACCTGGCCATATTTTCTATTTCTTCTTTGTTCAGTCTTGGGAGATTGTGCATTTATAGGAATTTGTCCATTTTTTCTGGATTGTACATTTTATGGGCATATAATTGTTCATTATAATCCCATGAGCCTTTGTATTTCTGTGTTGTCAGTTGTAATGTCTCTTCTTTCATTTCTGAATAAAACCAATAATAATGATGAAAAAAAACAGAGAACAAAGACAAATTAGCAAATACCAAAACAAGAAAAAGAATATTATTGCATAACCTATAGTCATCCAAAAGATAATTAATGGATATGATTTTTAAAACTGACAATAAACTTGACAACTTAGATAATGCNTAACTGTGGCTCCACACTCATTTACAGCCACAGGTCTGTCTCTTATACACATCTAATTAGCAAATACCAAAACAAGAAAAAGAATATTATTGCATAACCTATAGTCATCCAAAAGATAATTAATGGATATGATTTTTAAAACTGACAATAAACTTGACAACTTAGATAATGCAGATAAAATTTTCAAAGGATACAACTTAAAAAAATTGCAATGGAAGAAATAGATCATTTGAATCCTCTGATATTCATATAAAATATTGAATCTATTATATTTTGAGCCCTGATGGCTGTCTTCATGAGTTATTCCATGATTAAGAAAATATATATATACCAGTCTTACACACATTGAGAATATGAAAAAGAACATAATCTCCAACTTCTTCAGCAAACACAATCTTTGCTTATTGAAATACAGTCAATTTGCAATATATTAGTTTCAGGTGTACTACATTATGAGTTGACACTTCCACATGTTATGAAATGAACAATTCTTGATATCTATGTTTAACAAGAATATTTAAGAAAGTAAAATTATACTGTAATATCACTGAAGAGCATAAATGCAAAAATTAAACACCCATTCACTGGCAATAATGAATTAGGGGGAAAATGAAAACATTTTCCCTCTCTTACTACTTCCTACCTTGCAGCTTGACCTATGTGGTCTATCTTAATCCTTGTCAGATATATCATTTGCAAATGTTTTCTCCTATTCTATGGAGATCCTTGCCCATAATCAAACTGATGGCAATACTTACAAGACGACAATAAGGAAACTAATAAAAACCACAATGTTCTCAACACAATTAAGGAATAAAAATAAGATTATGAAGATTTTACCCTAACATATGCATTGTTTTGTATACAAACAATGTTATGTATCGAGTTCCCTGGTGGCTCAGATGGTAGAGCGTCTGCCTACAACGCGGGAGAAGAAGGCTGAGTGCCGAAGAATTGATGCTTTTGAACTGTGGTGTTGGAGAAGACTCTTGAGAGTCCCTTGGACTGCAAGGAGATCTAACCAGTCCATTCTGAAGGAGATCAACCCTGGGATTTCTTTGGAAGGAATGATGCTGAAGCTGAAACTCCAGTGCTTTGGCCACCTCATGAGAAGAGTTGACTTATTGGAAAAGACTCTGATGCTGGGAGGGATTGAGGGCAGGAGGAGAAAGGGACGACTGAGGATGAGATGGCTGGATGGCATCACGGGCTCGATGGACGTGAGTCTGAGTGAACTCCGGGAGTTGGTGATGAACAGGGAGGCCTGGCGTGCTGCGATTCATGGGGTCGCAAAGAGTCGGACACGACTGAGCGACTGAACTGAACTGAACAATGCGGGAGACCTGGATTTGATCCCTGGGTTAGGAAGATTCCCTGGAGAAGGAAATGGCAACCCACTCTAGTACTATTGCCTGGAAAATCTCATGGACAGAGGAGCCTGGCAGACTATAGTCGATGGGGTCGCAAAGAGTCAGACATGACTGAGCGACTTCACTTTCTTTCATATATTGTTTTAAAAATTAAAAAATACAGATTCATTATGGAACAGTTATAGACAATGCTACCTTTTGTTTATTTTTTATTTTATTTTTTAAATATAAATTTATTTATTTTAATTGGAGGTTAATTACAATATCGTATTGGTTTTGCCATACATCAACATGCTACCTTTTGTTTAATAATGAAAGGTAACTTGCACATATATATTATGCATTCTATTTGCTTGTAGCTCCATATTATGTATTATAAAACACAATTATATTGAAAAATATCCAGGAATTATATGAAAAAGTAAGACTAATAGGAAACACATGGCTCAAAGATTAACCATAGAGCAATACTAACTTAGGAAGAACGGTACTGGTATAAAAGCTTCAAGTCAGAAAAATAAAGCAGATAGCCAAATGTCAATATATGAACAATTCATATAAGTCAAATGAAGCATATTTTAGTAAAGAAAGTTTTGCTTATTTTGCACGTATGCATGAAATAACTACATTGTACATTTTCAACTTATATAATCTCATGTGTCATATTATATCTCAGGAAAGCTGGAAAAAAATAAGAAAGCCATATTATTTAAATCTTGCCATATATACCTCCAGCTCTCTTTTCTGAAATAGCTACAGTTTGCCTTGGGATTCTGAGAAAATCTGCCATCATATGATTGGCATTACAAGTGAAAAGAGACACATTTGCCATGACACTGATAACATCTATACTCTTCACTCCAAAATAAATTATATTTAAACAAAATTTTAAGTGTAGATATTGACATCATAAAAGAGCTAAAATAAAAATAATGATATTTATAAAATATTAGGGGCAGAAGCACCTGTCTAAATATTGGCATTCGTTGACACCAAAAGTTGAACTCTGAGGGCCATTTCTAACTTAATTCTTAGAGGAGCTTGTTAAGATTGGATTTATGTATAAAGCAAGCTTCCCTGGTGGCTCAGATGTTAAAGAATCTGCCTGCAGTGTGGGAGACCTGGGTTCAGTCCCTGAGTTGGGAAGATCCCCTGGAAGAGGGCATGGAATTCACGCCAGTTTTCTTGCCTGGAGAATCCCCATGGACAGAGGAATCTGGCAGGCTACAGTCCATGGGGTTGCAAAGAGTCAGACACGATTGAATGATGCGGTTTCCCAGGTGGTGCTAGTGGTAAAGAACCAGCCTGTCATGCAGGAGACTTTTGAGAGAGGGGTTCTATCCCTAGGTCAGGACAATCCCCTGGAGAAAGGCATAGCAACTCACTCCAGTAATCTTGCCTGAAGAATTCCATGGACAGAAGTGCTAGGCGGGCTACAGTCCATGGGGTCACAAAGAGTCAGACATGACTGAAGTGATTTAGCGTACTTATAAAGAGTTCTCTATTGAATACCTCTGGACAGAATCTTATGATGTCCAGAGGAATACTGCTGCTGCTGCTAAGTTGCTTCAGTCGTGTCTGACTCTGTGCAACTCCATAGATGGCATCCCACTAGGCTCTTCTGTCCCTGGGACTCAGGAAAAATTGAAACATTATCAGTTCAGTTCAGTCGTTCAGTCATACATGACACTGATAACATCTATACTCTTCACTCCAAAATAAATTATATTTAAACAAAATTTTAAGTGTAGATATTGACATAAAACAGCTAAAGTAAAAATAATGATATTTATAAAATATTGGGGGCAGAAGCACCTGTCTAAATATTGGCATTCATTGACACTAAAAGTTGAACTCTGAGGGCCATTTCTAACTTAATTCTTAAAGGAGCTTGTTAAGATTGGATTTATGTATAAAGCAAGCTTCCCTGGTGGCTCAGATGTTAAAGAATCTGCCTGCAGTGTGGGAGACCTGGGTTCAGTCCCTGAGTTGGGAAGATCCCCTGGAAGAGGGCATGGAACTCACACCAGTTTTCTTGCCTGGAGAATCCCCATGGACAGAGGAATCTGACAGGCTACAGTCCATGGGGTTGCAAAGAGTCAGACAGGATTGAGTGATGCGGCTTCCCAGGTGGTGCTAGTGGTAAAGAACCAGCCTGCCATGCAGGAGACTTTTGAGAGAGGGGTTCTATCCCTAGGTCAGGACAATCCCCTGGAGAAAGGCATAGCAACCCACTCCAGTAATCTTGCCTGGAGAATTCCATGGACAGAAGTGCTAAGCGGGCTACAGTCCATGGGGTCACAAAGAGTCAGACATGACTGAAGTGATTTAGCGTACTTATAAAGAGTTCTCTATTGAATACCTCTGGACAGAATCTTATGATGTCCAGAGGAATACTGTTGCTGCTGCTGCTAAGTTGCTTCAGTCGTGTCTGACTCTGTGCAACTCCATAGACGGCATCCCACCAGGCTCTTCTGTCCCTGGGACTGAGGAAAAATTGAAACATTATCAGTTCAGTTCAATCGTTCAGTTGCGTCTGACTCTTTGCAACCCCATGGACTGCAGCACACCAGGCTTTTTTGTCCATCACCAACTCCTGGAGCTAACTCAAACTCACGTCCATCCAGTAGGTGTGCCATCCAACCATCTTATCCTCTGTCATCCCCTTCTCCTCCTGCCTTCAATCTTTCCCAACATCAGGTTCTTCCCAATGAGTCAGTTCTTCACATCCGGTGGCCAAAGTATTGGAGTTTCAGCTTCAGCATCAGTCCTTCCAATGAATATTCAGGTCTGATTTCCTTTAAGATTGACTGCTTTGATCTCCTTGCAGTCCAAGGGACTCTCAAGAGTCTTCTCCAAAGACTCCAAATTGATGTCCAAAAGCATATTCTTCAGTGCTCAGCTTTCTTTATAGTTCACCTCTCACATCCATACATGACTACTGGAAAAACCATAGCTTTGACTAGGTAGACTTTTGTCAGCAAAGTAATGTCTCTACCTTTTAATATGCTGTCTAGGTTTGTCATAGCGTTTCTTCCAATAAGCAAGTGTCTTTTAATTTCATGGCTGCAGTCATCATCTGTAGTATTTTGGAGCCCAAACGAATAAAGTCTGTCACTGTTTCCACTGTTTCCCCGTCTATTTGCCATGAAGAGATGGGACCAGATGCCATGATGTTAGCTTTCTGAATGTTGAGTTTTAAGTCAACTTTTTCACTCTCCTTTTTCACTTTCATCAAGAGGCTTGATCAGTTTGTACTCATCTCAGATTGGTTGGCATCAAGATGAAGTTACAAGCTTGATCAGTTTTCTGGTTTCAATCTGTCTTTATTTCTTCTTTGCTTTCTGCCATAAGGGTGGTGTCATCTGCATAGCTGAAGTTATTGATATTTCTCCTGGCAATCTTGATTCCAGCTTGTGATTCATCCAGCCTGGCATTTTGCATGATGTACTCTGCCTAGAAGTTAAATAAGCAGAGTGGCTGTATACAGCCTTGACATACTGTTTTCGCAATTCAGAACCGGTCTGTTGTTCCATGTCCAGTTCTAACTGTTGCTTCTTTACTTGCATGCAGATTTCTCAGGAGGCAGGTAAGGTGGTCTGGTATTCCCATCTCTTTCAGAATTTTCCACAGTTTATTGTGATCCACACAGTCAAAGATTTTGGCATAGTCAATAAAATAGAAATGAATGTTTTTCTGGAACTCTCTTACTTTTTCCATGATCTAACGTATGTTAGCAATTTGATCTCTGGTTCCTCTGCCTTTTCTAAAACCAGCTTGAACATCTGGAAGTTCTCAGTTCACGTCCTGTTGAAGCCTGGCTTGGAGAATTTTGAGCATTACCTTACTAGCACGTGAGATGAGTACAATTGTGCGGTAGTTTGAGCATTCTTTGGCACTGCCTTTCTTTGGGATTGGAATGAAAACTGATCTTTTCCAGTCCTGTGGCCACTGCTGAATTTTCCAAATTTGCTGGCATATTGAGTGCAGCACTTTCACAGCATCATCTTTCAGGATTTGAAATAGCTCAAATGGAATTCCATCACCTCCATCCTTTGCTTTTAGCTTCTCTTCTTTTCTCAGCTATTTGTAAGCCCTCCTCAGACAACCATTTTGCCTTTTTGCATTTCCTTTTCTTGGGGACGGTCTTGATCACTGACTCCGGTACAATGTCATGAACCTCTGTCCATAGTTCCTCAGGTACTCTGTCTATATTTTTTCAAGATAAAGCTTAAATATGTCATTTTGTACACATTCAGTTTGTCAGACTTGTCTTATGCCAGGGAATTAGGGAGATTCATTTTTCTTCATAAAAAAATTCTACCTCAACAATATCATTGGTGGTAATGCTTTACTTTTAGATGACAGTATATAAGTGAAAGTGAAGTTCACTCAGTTGTGTCCAACTCTTTGCAATCTCATGGACTGTGCAGTCCATGGAATTCTCTAGGCCAGAATACTGGAGTGGGTAGCCTTTCCCTTCTCCAGGGATGTGCATAGGATACCTTCCTAACCCAGGGATTGAACCCAAGTCTCCCACATTGCAGGCAGATTCTTAACCAGCTGAGCCACAAGGGAAGCCCAAGAACACTGGAGTAGGTAGCTTATCCCTTTTCCAGCGGACCTTCCCAACCCAGGAATCAAACTCGGGTCTCCTATATTGCAGGTGGATTCTTTACCAACTGAGCTATAAGGGAAGCAATAGTATCTAAATTCCATATTTTTGAAACATAAAGACAAGAGTACTGTCATTTTGGGAAAGGATGAGGAAATAGCCTTGGGCAAGTGGGCTTGACAAACCCAGTAACACAAAGAACCTAAAAGCATAGGCTTCTGAGACAATAACCAGTTATCCACAAGAGTAAATGGTTAGCTCTCTTTCTGTTGCAATGATGTACAGATGTACATAGCTTCTGAGAAGAAAAGTGGGACTATGAATCTTCCACCTAGCAGAATCACCCAATTCCCAGTTTCCTGAAAGATATAGATAAAGGCCTTATGTACATCCTTATTTTTACAGAAAGCAGTCCCACAGCAGATAAAATGTGCTGACAGCAAGCATGTAGACACCCAACAGGTTGAAACCAGAAGACTGATCATGCTTGTAACTTTATCTTGATGCCAACCAATCTGAGATGAGTATGAACTGATCAGGCATCCTGTGGGCCCCTTCCTCACACTGTGTTTAAAACTCTTTCCCTGAAATTCTACCAGAATTGATACTTTTTTTGCCTCCCTTGTGTACAAGCTATCTCTTTTAATAAAAAAGTTTTGCTTTCCTGAGAGTCTTATGGGAGTGATATTTATTTCTATTATGCTGTACAAAATTTGGAGAATTTTCTTCTTTTGGGATCTGTCATAGGTGAGCACACAGAATCTTCACTAAAATGCTTGAGAGTATATTTTTCATGAACATAATCT
Organism: Cephalophus harveyi; assembly: GCA_006410635.1. Taxonomy (NCBI): domain Eukaryota; kingdom Metazoa; phylum Chordata; class Mammalia; order Artiodactyla; family Bovidae; genus Cephalophus; species Cephalophus harveyi. The sequence goes on from SJYT01013042.1 coordinate 456,362, forward strand.
TTTTCTAAAATTGCAATCAAATATGAGCCAGTAAATAATCCTCCCACAATGCGTTACACACAAGAGAGGAGAGTTCAATCCCTGAATCAGGGAGATCCCCTGGAGTAGGAAATGGCACCCTAGTCCAATATTCTTGCCTGGGAAATCCCATGGACAGAGGAACCTGGCAAGCTACAGCCCATAGGGTCACAAAGAGTTGGACACAGCTGAGCATGTTTTGGATGGATAGATGGGTGTTTTGGATGGATAGATGGGAAGTATATTTGAGACCATGAGCTATAATTAACATGGAATTGTCTGACAACACATGATTTATTAATTAATCAGGAATACAATAAGTGCTTACTTTCATTATTTTTCCACTGGTTCTCAGGCTCTTCTTCATCCTCATATGCACTCAGTCTGCCCTCATATGAGCTTGCTGGGGATTTAGTTAAATCAATCTTTTGTAGGAGTAGTCTTATAACAATACCTACATACCTGTATCATCAAACCCCATTCAGTATCATATGACCTTAGTTAGAGGAACTGAAGAGCCTTTTGATGAAAATGAAAATGGACAGTGAAGAAACTGGCTTGAAACTCAAGATTCAAAAAACAAACATCATGGCATCTGGTCCCATAACTTCATGGGAAATAGATGGGGAAACAATGGAAACAATGACAGACTTATTTTCTTGGGCTCCAAAATTACTGCAGATGGTGACTGCAGCCATGAAATTAAAAGATGCTTGCCTCTTGGAAGAAAAGCTATGACCAAACTAGATAGCATATTAAAAAGCAGAGACATTACTTTGCTAACAAAGGTCCATCTAGTCAAAGCTGTGGTTTTTCCAGTAGTCATGTATGGATGTGAGAGCTGGACCATAAAGAAAGATGAGCACCAAAGAATTGATGCTTTTGAACTGTGGTGGTGGAGAAGACTCTTGAGAGTCCCATGGACTGCAAGGAGATCCAACCAGTCAATCCTAAAGGAAATGAGACCTGAATATTCATTGGAAGGACTGATGCTGAAGCTCCAATTTTGAAGCAAAATTGAAGGCTGGAAGAGAAAGGCATGACAGAGGATGAGATGGTTGGATGGCATCAGCGAGTCAATGGACATGAGCTTGAGTAAGCTCCGTGAGTTGGTGATGGACAGGGAAGCCTGGTGTGCTGTAGTCTATGTGGTCGCAAAGAGTTGGACATGACTAAAAGACTGAACAACAACAGTCTTTAATAAGATATGTATATGAAGAAAGCAATAATTTGAAAAGATACATGTGCCCTGGTGAGCTCACCTTAGTTCTGAGTGTAAACCTATGAAAATATATGTTAATATAATATATAAATTTATAGACTTTGTTATATATAAATGGTGTTATATATAAATATGCAAATAAATATAAAGTGTAAACATATTCCTCTGTGTCATATATATCCTATCCTGAGTGATTTCAAATGGTGTGAGGCAAGAAAGCCCCCTGAGCCTTTGCCTATCTCTTTATAATGGCTCTTTTTAACTCTGTACTCTTTACTTCTAATGAAGTAAGATCTCGTGTAAGATCTGCTTTAAGCAATGTCTTAGATCAGGTGGAGAGAAATAAGCAGCTTGCCTGGGGAGAAAATATCACATTTTATAAATAAGAAATTTAAAAAGTACATCATGGAAAACAGATCTCAGAAGTATGCTTACTAACATGTACCTAAAAAGGAAGGGCAAACCTAAGATATCAAATTTTAGTTAAAAATATTTAAACTCTATGCACTAAATCTATCCAAATAAGGAATAGTTGTTTCACTTCAGTCATAATCTTAAAAATGCATATAATATTTTTAAATGTATTTAAGTTTTTCAAATGAAACGTGTGAGGACAAACAAATATAATCGCTTCTACAAAACAGTGGGAACAGAAACTCCTAGATGGACTTTCAATAACTACAAGGAACATTTTGTGTTGCAACTGTTAAAAAGTGGTGGTGGTGGTGGTTTAGTTGCTAAGTGGTGTCTGACTCTGGTGACCCATGCACTGTAGCCTGCCAGGCTCCTCACTCCATGGTATTTTCCAGGCAAGAATATTGGAGAGAGCTGCCATTTCTTTCTCCAGCTAAAAAGTTAACATACATAATTCATCATGTGCACTGATTGGCCATGATGTCGTTAAATTCTGGTTGTATTCATGATAATCAGTTATTTAAATATTTTAGTCTATGTCTAGTAGAACTTTTTTGTTTGTTTTGAGGTAGTGTGTAGGAAGAGGATATGAAAAATGTGTGGCATATGAGTAGATTATAAAATCAAAATTGTCTTTCTAGTGCTGGTTGGGATGATGCATACTAGCCTCTTTTCTCCTGAAGCTTGTCTATTAATAGAACACTCAATGATAATATTGATTTTCAAAGGTAAATTCAGGAGCATGTAATAAAAACAGCAACAAAAGCAAAGAACTTTTGTTTGAGAACAAATAAAAAGCACCATAATTACCAAATAATTTGAATTCAAAGTGTGATTGCTTTGTTTTGATGGAGATGTTTCACAGAGAGCTCCCTTGTTGTGGCTTGATTTCACTAACTTGATAATCACTTGGTGTCCCAGTGAGACTAGTTATTAAAAAGAGGTCACGTTAAATGCATAGGAGATGAACCAAGATTTAAATCACTGTCTCAGAACTTTAAAAAAAAAAAAAAAACTCTTTACTTCTAATGAAGTAAGATCTCGTGTAAGATCTGCTTTAAGCAATGTCTTAGATCAGGTGGAGAGAAATAAGCAGCTTGCCTGGGGAGAAAATATCACATTTTATAAATAAGAAATTTAAAAAGTACATCATGGAAAACAGATCTCAGAAGTATGCTTACTAACATGTACCTAAAAAGGAAGGGCAAACCTAAGATATCAAATTTTAGTTAAAAATATTTAAACTCTATGCACTAAATCTATCCAAATAAGGAATAGTTGTTTCACTTCAGTCATAATCTTAAAAATGCATATAATATTTTTAAATGTATTTAAGTTTTTCAAATGAAACGTGTGAGGACAAACAAATATAATCGCTTCTACAAAACAGTGGGAACAGAAACTCCTAGATGGACTTTCAATAACTACAAGGAACATTTTGTGTTGCAACTGTTAAAAAGTGGTGGTGGTGGTGGTTTAGTTGCTAAGTGGTGTCTGACTCTGGTGACCCATGCACTGTAGCCTGCCAGGCTCCTCACTCCATGGTATTTTCCAGGCAAGAATATTGGAGAGAGCTGCCATTTCTTTCTCCAGCTAAAAAGTTAACATACATAATTCATCATGTGCACTGATTGGCCATGATGTCGTTAAATTCTGGTTGTATTCATGATAATCAGTTATTTAAATATTTTAGTCTATGTCTAGTAGAACTTTTTTGTTTGTTTTGAGGTAGTGTGTAGGAAGAGGATATGAAAAATGTGTGGCATATGAGTAGATTATAAAATCAAAATTGTCTTTCTAGTGCTGGTTGGGATGATGCATACTAGCCTCTTTTCTCCTGAAGCTTGTCTATTAATAGAACACTCAATGATAATATTGATTTTCAAAGGTAAATTCAGGAGCATGTAATAAAAACAGCAACAAAAGCAAAGAACTTTTGTTTGAGAACAAATAAAAAGCACCATAATTACCAAATAATTTGAATTCAAAGTGTGATTGCTTTGTTTTGATGGAGATGTTTCACAGAGAGCTCCCTTGTTGTGGCTTGATTTCACTAACTTGATAATCGCTTGGTGTCCCAGTGAGACTAGTTATTAAAAAGAGGTCACGTTAAATGCATAGGAGATGAACCAAGATTTAAATCACTGTCTCAGAACTTTAAAAAAAAAAAAAAAGGTTTTAAAGCAGACTTGTTTTCATTATTTAATAACTTCCTGGAATTGCTAGTCCCGCCAGTTAAACCCAGACTGTGCCAAGGGACCTTGCTCTGGTCCATGCCAAGGGACTTGTTAGAGTGTTACAATGTAACAATTAAAAAGTTATAGCAAAATAGAGGAAATTGCAAACACATATCTGTAGTTTGGATCCCAGGAGAAGAAGAGCTTGTTTAAACATCCCTTGGGCTTCTAATTCAGCTTTCCTTGCACTCTAGATATTAATGAAGCCTCGAGTTCACTTAATGGAAACTTGGCATCAGTGAAATCAAAGAGAAACTTTGAGAAAAAGTTTTAAGTTTCTCTGGGATCAGGTAGATTCTTTGTGCACAATGCATGAATCATTTGCCTATCGTTAAGCACATTATGTCTGTGTTTACAGGTGTATTGGGAGTTGTAGGATAATAGTGTACTCTTTTATTTGCAGTAGCAGAACAGCAGAAGGAATTGTTGGTGCCTGTGGGCTTGTTTAACTCCGATGCTCATGCTTTATGAAGCTTTTCTTTTACTAGAATAAACTAATCATTTCAAGTACAAACTATTTTCCCTGACATGCCACTTATTTCATATCTTGAAGACATAACTCCAGACTTGTAACTTAGCTTTATTTTATTATTTTTACTATGTCACAGCATTTATGGTAAAACTGTCACTGGGTTAAAAATATAAGTGGATATTTTATTGGGTGTGGAGACACAGGCTGTTCAGCTCTCTTACTTCACAAGCGTTCTTCGATTATTTAAATTTTACACAGAAGTTTCACTTATTCATAAAGCCCAAGAACTGAGGCTAGAATATTAAAAAGCAAAAAATTACTAGTTTGCATTCCCACCAACAGTGTAAGAGGGTTCCCTTTTCTCCATACCCTCTCCAGCATTTATTGCTTGTAGACTTTTGGATTGTAGCCATTCTGACTGGCATGAAATGGTACCTCATTGTGGTTTTGGTTTGCATTTCTCTGATAATGAGTATTGTTGAACATCTTTTCATGTGTTTGTTAGCCATCTGTATGTCTTCTTTGGAGAAATGTCTGTTTAGTTCTTTGGCCCATTTTTTGATTGGGTCGTTTATTTTTCTGGGATTGAGCTGCAAGAGTTGCTTGTATATTTTTGAGATTAGTTGTCAGTTGCTTCATTTGCTATTATTTTCTCCCATTCTGAAGGCTGTCTTTTCACCTTGCTTATAGTTTCCTTTGTTGTGCAGAAGCTTTTAATTATGTCCCATTTGTTTATTTTTGCTTTTATTTCCAATATTCTGGGAGGTGGGTCATAGAGGATCCTGCTGTGATTTATGTCGGAGAGTGTTTTGCCTATGTTCTCCTCTAGGAGTTTTATAGTTTCTTGTTTTACATTTAGATCTTTAATCCATTTTGAGTTTATTTTTATGTATATGAAGAACAGTGTGGAGATTCCTTAAAAAACTGGAAATAGAACTGCCTTATGACCCAGCAATCCCACTGCTGGGCATACACACCGAGGAAACCAGAATTGAAAGAGACACGTGTACCCCAATGTTCATTGCAGCCCTGTTTATAATAGCCAGGACACGGAAGCAACCTAGATGTCCATCAGCAGATGAATGGATAAGAAAGCTGTGGTACATATACACAATGGAGTATTACTCAGTCATTAAAAATAATACATTTGAATCAGTTCTAATGAGGTGGATGAAACTGGAGCCTATTATACAGAGTGAAGTAAGCCAGAAAGAAAAACACCAATACAGTATACTAACGCTTATATATGGAACTTAGAAAGATGGTAATGATAACCCTGAATGTGAGACAGCAAAAGAGACACAGAAGTATAGAACAATGTCTTGGAGTCTGTGGGAGAGGGCGAGGGTGGGATGATTTGGGAGAATGGCATTGAAACATGTACAATATCATATATGAAGTGAATCGTCAGTCCAGATTTGATGCATGGTACAGGATGCTTGGGGCTGGTGCACTGGGATGGCCCAGAGGGATGGTATGTGGAGGGAGGTGAGAAGGGGGTTCAGGATGGGTAACATGAGTATACCCATGGTGGATTCATGTTGATGTATGGCAAAACCAATACAATATTGTAAAATAATTAGCCTTCAATTAAAAAAAAATTTATATAAATAAATAAATAAATTTAAATTAAATTAAAAAATAAAAAAACCAAGAGAGACTAAAAAAAAAATGACATCAAGAGAGATGTAAAAAAAAGAGAGAGACTAAATCCTAGGAGTTGTCATCATAAGGAAAAATTTGTTTTCTATTTCTTTAATTTTGTACCTTTATGAGATGATGGATGTTCATTAAACTTATTGTGATAATCATTTTGTCATGTATGTAAGTCAAATCATGCCAATTATATCAGTAAAATTGGAAGAAAAAAATAAAGGTTAAAAAAAGCAAAAAAAAAGGCAAAAAATTATGAATGGTATCAATATAGTAAAACATTTAGTCATTAGTGAAAAATAGAAAAATTATTGAGTAGACTGGATTGACTTATTTTAGTCACAACACTTTCAGCCTTCTTATAAAAAATAAAGGTATTATTATCTTGGAGAAATTCTAGGATAAAGAAAACTCCATGAGCTTTCTCACCCTCTTGCTACTTTGATGACTATGCTCCAGTGCAAAACTATTTTTATTATTTTCTACTTAGTGTTCTAGCTTCCCAAATAGCTTAAACACATCTTTTAAATTGAAACATGCCATAGCCTTCCCACATTCTCTGTACCGCCATGTTTTTCTTGTACTGATTTAAAGAGAGTATTTCAATCCTATAAATGTTTAAGATAATAATATAATTATCATTACTATATCATTATACAATAGATGTTAATGTTTCAAATATTTAATTATCATTTGGAAAATCATAAAACTTTCAAACACACTACATGGTGTGTTCTTTGTGTATCTTATTAAAGATTATAAAATCCATAGCTGTTGTTGACACCCATTACCCATATGCTTGCCTCATTCTCTCCACATTGTAACAGCTTTTCATATTTCTTATCATTTTTTGTTTGTTTTATATGGGCAAATATCTCATTATTATCTTCTAATAAGCTAAATTGCTCTATGTCTAATATTGACTAAAGAATGTCTTTTATAAGTTTTATTTTTTTAATTGAGTAAATATATTTTGTTTACAAGATTTCTGGTTTTGTTTATTTTATATTCACTTGTTTCATAATATCTTGCTCTTTTAAAATAAAAGTTATGCTTCTTTTCACTAAATTTAAAGTGGATATTTTAAGTGTATGTGTGGCGAGACTGTACTTATTCAAAATGTATTAATAAATTACAACTATAACAAGCTCCTACTATATTAGTTCCTACCAATATATTAGTTTTTCTTAATGTTAGGCTTAACAATATGGAGACTCTCTCTCTCCTTTTGTAACATAAACACATATTTACACACACACATCTGTCTAGTAGCTGGGTAACTTTCGGCAAGTAGCTATCTGGGATTGCAACTGAAAACTGCTTCTTGTGATTAATTATTGTAATTTTGCACCCCATTCAGGTATTGTGGATATAACAGGTCCAGAGCCAGAGGCATTTTGTCTCACCGTTTTTAGCAGCAATACTGAGCCTTTCTTCTCAAATTCCCAACCACGAGTTTAATGGGAATAACCAAACTTCCCATTAAAAGGGTAAGCACAGACAGCAGCTTGACTACTTTGGATTCGCCCTTTAAAGAGGTCAGAAATCCATGTCCTCTGGCTTCACATCAAAGGTCTTGTTCCAGTCCATCATTTCTTGCATGAACTCTTTATCTTCTTTATCCCTACTACTCTCTCGTAGTGACAGAGCCTGTGATTAAGTCCCACCTACTCTGCACCATGTCACCTGTTTCAGATCTTCAGATATATTCTGAACTTCCTGTTAGAGGAAAGTTTCGTTTTAATGTGTAAATATACATATATCTGATATGCATGTTATATATCTTTGGTATATGTCAGAAGCAGTTTTTAACATCCTTATGCAAGTTGATCCAAATGTATTCACTTTTTTTTTACCCTGTCACATCTACAGTAATATATCTTCTGTTATTTATTTATTTATCTGCTTGTTTTGGATTCCACCAGCATGGTATTAAATGTATCATTATTTTGATAGGAATACATTAATATTTTATTGCTATTTAAGTTCTGTCTAAAGATTAATTATGGAATAAATCATATCTTCATATATTTTTATACATTGGACTGCCCATTGCTTTGAATGTTCTAATTAACTCCTGATTTCTGGTTTACTCTAATAGAAGTGTTATTGAGTGTTTTGCCCTTTTAGCTGACTCTCAGAACAGAATTCATGGGCCATTTGCTTATTAGAAGCATGTCAGTGTTTGCAAATGTATTGGGAGTGGAATGACAATAATGTACTTATTAATATGATAAAGTAGAATAACAAAATGAGGTCTCCTTGGTGGTTTTGTGCTATTTTTGACACTTCTAAAAGTAAAATTATTTTGATTCATATTATAAAATATATTACATACACAAGGAAATACATTCTGTTATCATTTATACATTTAAAATTAAAGAAAGTTACCTGTGGTCACCATACATATAGAAAATGTACATCAGCAATGAATTCAAACTCCTGGTGGTTGCCTCCTATCTTTCTCAGAGAGATACAACACCCTCAATTTTGTTTTAGTCAATTCCTTTTCTTTACAATTTTATCATAAATATTTGTGTCTGCAAATGTGTGTTTTCTTTTGAGTTTTATATTCAGAGAATCATACTGAAAGTGTTGTCTTTTTTTAACTCAAAGTTTGGCCTTGGAGATTTATTCATGCAAGTGCTGATGGTTGTAAAGCACTTAAAAAATAACTGATACATAGCAATACATTTTTAAAACATAACTTTTTCTGTTTTTTCCCCTCCAGTTTTGTGCTATTGTGAACAATGTTTCCATGAGTTCAATTTTAAACTAGTCAGCTGTTCCATGTCCGATTCTAACTGTTGCTTCTTGGCCTGCATATAGGTTTCGCAGGAAACAGATGTGGTCTGGTACTCCCATCTCTTTAAGAATTTTCCACAGTTTATTGTTATCCACACATTCAAAGGCTTCAGCATAGTCAGTGAAACAGAAGTAGACATGCTCTGGGACTCCCTTGCTTTCTCCATGATCCAAAGAATATTGGCAATTTGATCTTTAGTTCTGCTGCCTCTTCAAAACCCAGCTCGCCCACCTGGAAGTTCTCGGTTCACCTACTACTGAAGACTAGTATGAAGGATTTTGAGCATAATCTTGCTAGCATGTGAAATGAGCTCAATTGTATGGTAGTTTGAACATTCTTTGGCATCACCCTCCTTTGAAATTGGAATGAAAACTGACCTTTTCCAGTCCTGTGGCCACTGCTGAGTTTTCCAAATTGCAGACACATAGATACACACACACACATGAACACACACACACTACATGTTTGATAATATTTGTTATCTTTGATGCTTTGAAATTTATTGAGATTCATTTCATGGTAAAATATATGATGCATTTTAAAATTGTTTCATATGTGCTTGTAAAGAAGCTCCACTCTCTTTCTGGAGAGGGCTATATGTGAAGTGAAGTAAAATGAAGTTAAAGCTGCTCAGTCATGTCTGACTCTTTGAGACTCTATGGACGTCCATGGAATTCTCTAGTCCAGAATACTAGAGTGGGTAGCCTTTCCCTTCTCCAGGGGATCTTCCCAACCCAAGGATCAAACCCAGGTCTCCTGCATTGCAGGCAGATTCTTTAACAACTGAGCTATCCAAGGATCCCAGAGAGGGCTATATATAAGAGTATATATACTGTTCTAGTTCAATGTTTCTGTATTCAAGCTTATTCAATTATTTATATGTTTGACGTTTCTACAACTGGTGTATTGCTGGCTCATTTATTTTGTTAGGTTTATGTGATTTGTCAATGATTTACCTCTTTATTTTTCCGTTAGATAATGCCTTTTCTCTAGAGGTTCATTTTAAAGTTCATTTGTCATTATAAAAGGAACAGCGAGAAGGTGAGGGAACTCAGATCAGCACTATGTGCATTAATTAGCCAAAGTCTGAGGGAAGAAAAGTGGCAGACTAATCAGTTCTGTCAAATAATCAGAAAAATTAAAAAAGAAAAACGTTAAAACATTAAGATGATTGATCAATATACAGGTTTACTCTGTCATTGGGAGAAGGAAATGGCAACCCACTCTGGTATTCTTGCCTGGAGAATCCCATGGACAGAGGAACCTGGCGGGCTTCAGACCATGAGGTCTCAAAGAAAGGGACCAAACTGAAACGACTTAGCACTCATGCACACTCGGTCGTTAGCAATGAACTTCTACTTAACCGTGTAATTGCTTCACAATGTCAGTTGGTGTTAGTATAAAGTCATCACTGTTAGGAAAAATCATTAAAATTAATCTTCTAGAACAAAGAGACCAGTCTCAAATTTTATCACATCATATACTTTTTTTACACTTAATAGATTCATGCAGTTTAAAAAGATGTATAGGTATGACACTTCATATTTGGAAGCAGCCTTTGAGGTTTCTTATATGAAAGCAAAAACAACAACAACAAAACAACAGCAAAATTTTATAAAAGAACTGCTTGTTTTTGTGACATTGATAAACATGACTGAAACAAATAATGGAAGCAATAAGATGAGAAATAAAGTTTCTCAAATGTCAACATATATTTGCAAAGAAACAGGAAAAAATGATAAAGGTTTCGAAAAATAAATTTAATAAATTAATCACCAGAGGAAATCTTTTATGATATTATCTGATATTTGTAAATTTTATTTTAAATAAAGAAATATTCAAAGGTAACTTTTGGGAGTGAAGAAAATATAAATCACTGAAGATATATTCTTAAGAAATTCAGTTACAAAAAGAAAAAAAAATGTATAGAAAACTACATAGTATTAACCATTAGTTAAACAGCTACCTTTAGTGGATTATTACTAGTACTTTACATTCCCTGTGTCAAAGCTAAATTACACAGCAGATAACTGCAGAACAAAACCTCATAATTAGTAGGTGGTTAATTTTATGAAGAAAAAAATGTTTATTTGCTTTTTATTTAGTTTAAATATAGTTGATAAAACTTACTATGTTAGTTTCAGGTGTATTGCATAGTGATTTTACACTTTCATAGGACTTCCCCGGTGGCTCAAATGGTAAAGCGTCTGCCTACAATGAGGGAGACCTGGGTTCAATCCCTGGGTTGGGAAGATCCCCTGGAGAAGGGAATGGCAACCCACTATAGTACTATTGCCTGGAACATCTCGTGGATGGAGGAGCCTTGTAGGCTATAGTCTACGGGATTGCAAAGAGTCAGACATGACTTAGTGACTTCACTTTTCACTTTCTTTTTTCTCATTATGACATAATCGTCATAAGTGTATCAACCATCTGTACCCATACAAAGTTATTAAAATATTAGTGATCATATTTCTTTTGCTATTATATCCCTATGATTTATTTATTTTATAAGTAAGGTTTGTATCTCTTAATTTCCTTCAACTATTTTGCCCACCCTCAAACTACCCTCTCTTCTGGTAACTAGCTCTTTTGTTCTATGTATTAACAAGTCTGTTATCATTTTGTTTCTTCTAGTTCACATGTAAGTGAGATCATGTGGCATTTTCTTTCTCTGTCTGACTTATTTCACTTAGCATAATACCCTCTAACTCCATTCATGTTTTGGCAACTGGTAAATTTCAAATCCCTTATGATTATACAGTGGAAGTGAGAAAAAGATTTAAGGGCCTGGATCTGATAGATAGAGTGCCTGATGAACTATGGAATGAGGTTCGTGACATTGTAAAAGAGACAGGGATCAAGATCATCCCCAGGGAAAAGAAACGCAAAAAAGCAAAATGGCTGCCTGGGGAGGCCTTACAATTAGCTGTGGAAAGAAGAGAAGCAAAAAGCAAAGGAGAAAAGGAAAGATATAAGCCTCTGAATGCAGAGTTCCAAAGAATAGCAAGAAGAGATAAGAAAGCCTTCCTCAGTGATCAATGCAAAGAAATAGAGGAAAAGAACAGAATGGGAAAGACTAGAGAACTCTTCAAGAAAATTAGAGATAGCAAGGGAACATTTCATGAGAAGATGGGCTCGATAAAGGACAGAAGTGGTATGGACCTAACAGAAGCAGAAGATATTAAGAAGAGGTGGCAAGAATACACAGAAGAACTGTACAAAAAAGATCTGCACAACCCGGACAATCACATGGTGTGATTACTCATCTAGTGCAAGACATCCTGGAATGTGAAGTCAAGTGGGACTTAGAAAGCATCACTACAAACAAAGCTAGTACAGGTGATGGAATTCCAGTTGAGCTATTTCCAATCCTGAAAGATGATGCTGTGAAAGTGCTGCACTCAATATGCCAGTAAATTTGGAAAAAAGCAGTGGCTACAGGACTGGAAAAGGTCAGTTTTCATTCCAATCCCAAAGAAAGGCAATGCCAAAGAATGCTCCAACTACCACACAATTGCACTCATCTCACATGTTAGTAAAGTAATATTCAAAATTCTCCAAGCCAGGCTTCAGCAGTACATGAACTGTGAACTTCCAGATGTTCAAGCTCGTTTTAGAAAAGGCAGAGGAACCAGAGATCAAATTGCCAACATCCCCTGGATCATGGAAAAAGCAAGAGAGTTCCAGAAAAACATCTATTTCTCCTTTATTGACTGTGCCAAAGCCTTTGACTTTGTGGATCACAATAAACTGTGGAAAATTCTGAAAGAGATGGGAATACCAGACCACCTGACCTGCCTCTTGAGAAACCTATATGCAGGTCAGGAAGCAACAGTTAGAACTGGACACGGAACAACAGACTGGTTCTGAATAGGAACAGGAGTACGTCAAGGCTCTATATTGTCACCCTGCTTATTTAACTTCTATGCAGAGTACATCATGAGAAA
>SJYT01013042.1:469598-506965 GCA_006410635.1 Cephalophus harveyi
TGTAGATGTCGTCAAAATAAGAAGAAAACTAGAAATAAGAGTGGAGCCCAAAATGTGACTGAATTGCTGTAATATTATGCTAAAATTTAAACAAATGAAGAATTGTTTATTATGGATGATCAAAGACAGTGGTTTCTTGAGATGGACTCGACTCCTGGTGAAGATGCTGTAAAGAACTATTGAAATGACAACAAAGCATATACATATTACATAAGCTTAGCTAATATAGTAGTGGCAGGGTCTGAGACAATCAACCCCAATTGAAAGAAATTCTATTGTGAGCAAAATGTTATTAAAGAACATTGCATGCTACAGAAAAATCAGTAATGACACCAAGAGTCAAGTGATTCTCCAAACTTTATTTTTATTTTAAGAAATTGCCACCACCACCCCAACCTTCAGCAACAACCATCCTTATCACTCAGTAGCCATTAACGTCAAGGCAAGGTCATCCACCACCAAAAAAAGATTATGATTTGCTGGAGGTTCAAAGATGATTAACATTTTTTAGCAACAAAATGTTTCACATAAGGGAGGTACATTGTTTCTTTTAGACCACACTAATGTACGTGTAATAGACTCTACTGTAGTATAAATGTAACTTTTATTTGCTCTGTGAAATTAAAAAAAATTTTTTAACTTTCTTCATGTGATATTTGTCTCATTGTGGTGGTCTGAAACCAAACACATTACCTGTGAGGTATGCCAGTATTGTCTACAGGCATAGCACTCTGAATATGCCTGATCTTGTCTGATCCCAGAAACTAAGCAAGTTTGGGCCTGTTTAATACTTGGATAGGACACCGCCTGGTAATACCGTGTGCTATAGGCTTTTTAATTCTATCGTTGAACTTTCCTGATGTGTCAGATAGTAAACAGTCCACTTGCAAAGCAGGAGACCAGGGTTCAATTGCTGGGTGAGGCAGATCCCCTGGCGAAAGAAACGGCAACCCACTCCTATATTCTTGCTTGGAGAACTCCATGGACAAAGGAGCCTGCAGGCTACAGTCCATGGGGTCACAAGCATCAGACCAGTACTGAGAAATTAATTAAAGGATCATCAGCCAAAGTTAGATTTCAGACAGACTGGTAAAGTAACTCTCAAGTTCCATGATATATCATCAGCTGGTACAAACAGGAAGATATATAAGCCTATATTTCTGACAAGAAAGTGTTATCTACTTTATTATCCAGCATGAAAGAGAAAACTTCTCTCCACCCCCTTTTCTCTGTTTGTTGTTCTGTGGTAAGTTGCTTCAGTCATGTCTGACTCTTTGCGACCCTATGACTGTAGCCCACCAGGCTCCTCTGTCCATGGGATTCTCCAGGCAAGAATACTGGAGTGGGTTGCCATTTCCTTCTCCAGGGGATCTGCCCAACCTAGGGATTGAACTAATGTCTCTTATGTCTCCTGCATGGGCAGCTTGGTTCTTTACCACTAGCATGGCCTAAAAGCAAGTTTTCTTTCATTGTTCTCTGGATTTGCCTATGGTCCACCATTGTTCACATACTCTGAATTGCAATTCCTCCAGCTCTTTTTGAGTAGACTTGCTTTTGCTGGTAAAATAATTGCTATTATATTGTTAAGTTTGACATTTAGGAAGATGTTGACATATATGTATATATTTAAAAATAAGTATTCTTATATTTATTTAACTTATTAATAAATATTTATATGTTTATTTACTTTATTAATATAAACAAATATTCATTTATATATACACACATATATATATACACACACACACACATATACACATATATATATATATTTGGACATGTGGTATACATCTATATGGGCTTCCCAGGTGACACTAATGGTAGAAAACCTTCCTGCTAATGTAGGAGACGTGAGAGGTGCAGGTTCAGTCCCTGGGTTGGAAAGATCCCCAGGGGTGGACATGGAAACACACTCCAGTATTCTTGCCTGGAGAGTCCCATGGACAGAAGAGGTTGGTGGGCTACAGTACATAGGGTTGCAAAGACATGGACACAATTGAAGTGACTAACACACACACACTTATGTCTATTTATATGTATACATATAGTGAGAGATATGGATATCTGTTTGTGTGAGGCTATATCTATGTTGTTGTCGTTGTTCAGTCACTAAGTTATGATCGACAAAGACATGGACACAATTGAAGTGACTAACACACACACACTTATGTCTATTTATATGTATACATATAGTGAGAGATATGGATATCTGTTTGTGTGAGGCTATATCTATGTTGTTGTCGTTGTTCAGTCACTAAGTTATGATCGACTCTTTGTGACTCCATGTACCGTGGCACGTCAGGCTTCCCTGGCCTTCACTATCTCTGGGAGTTTGCTCAAACTCATGTCCATTACATCACAAATATTGTTAAAGTGAAAAGCATGGAATTGTGGAGGCAATGAGAATTCTAGGAACAAGGTGGGATTAAGAGAAACACTATGATTACACCGTAATTAGTTTGGAAAGTTTTCATGAAAGAGAATGTTTCAGGAACCTATAGAATTATCAGTCAGTACAGTTTAATTATAAGAGAATAAGTGTATTTTTTTTTTTATGCCCCCTCCTCAAAAATAAGTCTGACACTGTTTCCACTGTTTCTCCATCTATTTGCCATGAAGTGATGGGACCAGATGCCATGTTCTTCGTTTTCTGAATGTTGAGCTTTAAGCCAACTTTGTCACTCTCCACTTTTACTTTCATCAATATCTCACTAATTTTGTAAATAGCATGTTGTCTTCCCTGAAACATATAAATAGATAAGAATATCTGTAACTATAATAGAAGCTGACAGGGATAATTGTAGTGGAAAAATTTCAGGAGAAAAATACTAAGAAGATATCCTGAAGCTGGATAGTCATGGGACTAATGATTAATTACTTCGGTCCAAGGACTAAGTAATTTAGTCAGATGCCCGCCTTGCTATTTTGTTTCTTTAGTTTGACAAGCGCAATTCTAAAACTGAGTGAATTTTTTTCTCATGCTGTCTTAGAAAGGCAAGAGGGTTTGATTAAACTTAGAAAATTGAGGATTATGTCTCTATTGGGGCTTCCCTGGTAGCTCAGTGGATAAAGAATCCGCCTGCAATGCAGGAGACACCGGTTCAATTCCTGGGTCAGGAAGATCCCCTGGAGAAGGACAGGCTACCCTCCCGAGTATTCTTGGGCTTTCCTGGTGGCTCAGGAGGGTTTGATTAAAATTAGAAGGTTGAGGATTACATCTCTATTACACTTCAATTGTTAATTGACCACTTAACTTTCATAACTTCAGACTTGTTTTCTTCAAAATTGGTACAAATTCTGACAAATATTAGATATCCTACAGACAGAATGTAACTTTCTTGAGGATGATCAAGGAAAGAGGCAGCTAGAATTTTTGTTTTCCTAAAAGCTGTCACTAGGTACATAATGAAAATCCTTGTTATATTCTTCCTCAAAACCTCTAATTAAAAAAAACACACACACACACACACACCTCTCCAGTATTTTGTCAACTCTTCTAATTTTTCTTAGTTATTTGGGTAATTTTTTAAATAGACATATAGTTGATTTACAATGTTATGTTAATTCCTGTTGTATAGAAAATGATTCAATTATATATTCCTCTTATATTCTCTTGCATTATGGTTTATCACAGGATATTGAATAGAGTTCCCTGCACTATACATTAAGACCTTGTTGTTTATCTATTCTATATATAATACCAAAGAATTGATGCTTTTGAACTGTGGTGTTGGAGAAGACTCTTGAGAGTCCCGTGGACTGCAAGGAGATCCAACCAGTCCATTCTGAAGGAGATCAGCCCTGGGATTTCATTGGAAGGGTTGATGCTAAGGCTGAAACTCCAGTACTTTGGCCACCTCATGCGAAGAGTTGACTCATTGGAAAAGATTCTGATGCTGGGAGGGATTGGGGGCAGGAGGAGAAGGGGACGACTGAGGATGAGATGGCTGGATGGCATCACGGACTCGATGGATGTGAGTCTGAGTGAACTCTGGGAGTTGGTGATGGACAGGGAGGCCTGGCGTGCTGTGATTCAGGGGGTCGCAAAGAGTCCGACATGACTGAGTGACGGAACTGACTAGACCTTTGTTGGCAAAGTAATGTTTCTGCTTTTTAATATGCTGTCTAGGTTGGTCATAACTTTTCTTCCAAGGAGCAAGGCTCTTTTAATTTCATGGCTGCAGTCACCATTTGCAGTGATTTTGGAGCTCCCCAAAATAAAGTCTGTCACTGTTTCCATTGTTTCCCCATCTATTTACCATGAAGTGATGGGACTGGATGCCATGATCTTAGTTTCCTGCATGTTGTTTTAAGCCAACTTTTTCACTCTCCTCTTTCACTTTCATTAAGAGCCTGTTTAGTTCTTCTTTGCTTTCTGTCATAAGGGTGGTGTTATCAGAACATCTGAGGTTATTGATATTTCTTCTGGCAATCTTGATTCCAGCTCGTGCTGCATCCAGTCTGGTATTTCTCATGATGTACTCTGCATATAAGTTAAATAAGCAGGGTGACAATATACAGCCTTGATGTATTCCTTTTCCGATTTGGAACCAGTCTGTTGTTCCATGTCCAATTCTAACTGTTGTTTCTTGACCTGCATGCAGATTTCTCAGGAGGCAGGTAAGGTGGTCTGGTATTCCCATCTCTTGAAGAATTTTCCACAGTTTGTTGTGATCCACACAGTCAAAGGCTTTGGCATAGTCAATATAGTAAAAGTAGATGTTTTTCTGAAACTCTCTTTTTCGATGATCCAATGGATGTTGACAATGTGATCTCTAGTTCCTCTGCCTTTTCTAATCCAGCTTGAACATCTGGAAGTTCATAGTTCATGTTCTGTTGAGCCTTGCTTTGAGAATTTTGAGCGTTACTTTGCTAGCATGTGAGATGAATTCAATTGTGTGGTAGTTTGGGCATTCTTTGGCATATCCTTTCTTTAGGATTAGAATGAAAACTGCCCTTTTCCAGTATAAGCTTTAGCACGTACATATTAAAATAGAAGTTACATATCAGTTCAGTTCAGTCCCTCAGTTGTGTCTGACTCTGTGTGACCGCATGGACTGCAGCATGACAGGCTTCTGTGTCCATCACCAATTGCTGGAGCTTGCTCAAACTCATGTCCATCGAGTTGTTTATGCCATCCAACCATCTCATCCTCTGTCATCCCTGTCTCCTCCTGCCTTCAATCTTTCCAAGCATCAGGGAAAGGATTTCCTACTCTAAATATTATTAAGAATATTTGTGGTTCATTAGAATATATCAAAATATAGACTGGAATTTGATTTCAATCCTCATAGATGACTTTGAAGGAAGGGTTCAAAATTTCAGTGGAGGAAGTAGCTGCAGATGTCGTCAAAATAAGAAGAAAACTAGAAATAAGAGTGGAGCCCAAAATGTGACTGAATTGCTGTAATATTATGCTAAAATTTAAACAAATGAAGAATTGTTTATTATGGATGATCAAAGACAGTGGTTTCTTGAGATGGACTCGACTCCTGGTGAAGATGCTGTAAAGAACTATTGAAATGACAACAAAGCATATACATATTACATAAGCTTAGCTAATATAGTAGTGGCAGGGTCTGAGACAATCAACCCCAGTTGAAAGAAATTTTATTGTGAGCAAAATGTTATTAAAGAACATTGCATGCTACGGAAAAATCAGTAATGACACAAAGAGCCAAGTGATTCTCCAAACTTTATTTTTATTTTAAGAAATTGCCACCACCACCCCAACCTTCAGCAACTACCATCCTTATCACTCAGTAGCCATTAACATCAAGGCAAGGTCATCCACCACCAAAAAAAGATTATGATTTGCTGGAGGTTCAAAGATGATTAACATTTTTTAGCAACAAAATGTTTCACATAAGGGAGGTACATTGTTTCTTTTAGACCATACTAATGTACATGTAATAGACTCTACTGTAGTATAAATGTAACTTTTATTTGCTCTGTGAAATTAAAAAAAAAAGTTTGACTTTCTTCATGTGATATTTGTTTCATTGTGGTGGTCTGAAACCAAACACATTACCTGTGAGGTATGCCAATATTGTCTACAGGCATAGCACTCTGAATGTGCCTGATCTTGTCTGATCCCGGAAACTAAGCAAGTTTGGGCCTGTTTAATACTTGGATGGGAGCCTGGGAATACCGTGTGCTATAAGCTTTTTCATTCTATCGTTGAACTTTCCTGATGTGTCAGATAGTAAACAGTCCACCTGCAAAGCAGGAGCCCAGGGTTCAATTGCTGGGTGAGGCAGATCCCCTGGCAAAAGAAACGGCAACCCACTCCTACACAGAGCAGAAGATACAGGTGGGAGCAGGAGAGGGAACTAAACTAGCAAGAAGAGAGGAAGGCAGAGAGAGGCTTGGGACAGACCCGAGGAGCCGGCTGGCTTAGGGGCACCCTGTGTTCCATCTTCAGGTGAGCCGTGAGGCCAGCGCCAGTGGCAGGGGCCATGAGTGAGGGACTGGGGAGGAAGCTGAGCTGGAAGCTGGGGCTGTGGCGGCAGCAGCAGCAGCCGGTGTGGCAGGGGAGGAGGAGGAGGAGGAGGACGAGAGCGAGGATCTCTACTATGAAGGGGCGATGCCAGAAGAGTCTGTGCTCGTCCTGTCCCCACGCTGCTGGCCCACCGCCTCCATCCGCCACACGCTCAACCCCAGAACCTGCCTGCCTGCCTACCTGAGGGGCACCTTGAACCGATACTCCCAACTTCTACAACAAGCGTGAGCAGCTGGGCTGAGGGAACTGGGGACCTGGGAAGAGGATGGGATGCTGGGAAAGAACCTGGGCTTGGCAGTGGCCCTTGTAGCTCAGTTGGTAAAGAATTTGCCTGCAGTGCAGGAGACCTGGGTTCGATCCCTGCGTTGGGAAGATCCCCTGGAGAAGGAAATGGCAACTCACTCCAGTATCCTTGCCTGGAAAATCTCATGGACAGAGGAACCTGGTGGATTGCAGTCCATGGGGTCGCAAAGAGTCGGGCACGACTGAGCGACTAACACACATGGACAAAGGAGCCTGGAGGCTACAGTCCATGGGGTCACAAGCATCAGACCAGTACTGAGGAATTAATTAAAGGATCATCAGCCAAAGTTAGATTTCAGACAGACGGGTAAAGCAACTCTCAAGTTCCATGATACATCATCAGTACAAACAGGAAGAGATATAAGCCTATATTTCTGACAAGAAAGTGTTATCTACTTTATTATCCAGCATGAAAGAGAAAACGTCTCTCCACCCCCTTTTCTCTGTTTGTTGTTCTGTGGTAAGTTGCTTCAGTCATGTCTGACTCTTTGCGACCCTATGAACTGTAGCCCACCAGGCTCCTCTGTCCATGGGATTCTCCAGGCAAGAATACTGGAGTGGGTTGCCATTTCCTTCTCCAGGGGATCTGCCCAACTTAGGGATTGAACTAATGTCTCTTATGTTTCCTGCATTGGCAGGATGGTTCTTTACCACTAGCATGGCCTAAAAGCAAGTTTTGTTTCATTGTTCTCTGGATTTACCTATGGTCCACCATTGTTCGCATACTCTGAATTGCAATTCCTCCAACTCTTCTTGAATAGACTTGCTTTTGCTGGTAAAATAACTGCTATTATATTGTTAAGTTTGACATTTAGAAAGATGTTGACATATATGTATATATTTAAAAACAAGTATTATATTTATTTAACTTATTAATAAATAAATATATATATATTTATTTACTTTATTAATATAAACAAATATTCATATATGTATACGTATATATATTTAGACATGTGGTATACATCTATATGGGCTTCCCAGGTGACACTAATGGTAGAAAACCTTCCTGCTAATGTAGGAGATGTAAGAGGTGCAGGTTCAGTCCCTGGGTTGGAAAGATCCCCAGGGGTGGACATGGAAACACACTCCAGTATTCTTGCCTGGAGAGTCCCATGGACAGAAGAGGTTGGTGGGCTACAGTACATAGGGTTGTAAAGACACGGACACAATTGAAGTGACTAACACACACACACTTATATCTATTTATATGTATATATATAGTGAGAGATACAGATATCTGTTTGCGTGAGGCTATATCTATGTTGTTGTCGTTGTTCAGTCACTAAGTTATGATCGACTCTTTGTGACTCCATGTACCGAGGCATGTCAGGCTTCCCTGGCCTTCACTATCTCTGGGAGTTTGCTCAAACTCATGTCCATTACATCACAAATACTGTTAAAGTGAAAAGCGTGGAATTGTGGAGGCAATGAGAAGTCTAGGAACAAGGTGGGATTAAGAGAAACACTATGATTACACTGTAATTAGTTTGGAAAGTTTTCATGAATGAGTGTCGGGGGCCAGCGTGAGGAATCCCGCCCGTGACAAGGTCATGCGGAAGGAAGCCTGACAAACGCAAGGACGTGATCAGATTTCAGGGGTTCCCCCTGGAATTTCCTGAGGATCCACCCCCCCAAAAAATAAGAATCTGCCGGCCTCTGTACTCTGCTTCTCCACTCTTCTGATATTCTCTGGAAAAAGTCAATTCAGGGCTTTAGTCTTCTGCATTTAAAAGGGATATTTCAGTTAAACCCCCTCTGATAACTCTCTTGCTAGTCTAACAGGTTCTCCAGACTTCTTACAGCTTGTGGATTGCTTACAGCCCCCAACTGCGAGAGGCACAAAGCTTAAAAGCATCTTAAAGAAACAGAGCCTTTTCTAAAGAGTTAAAAATTATATTGGTAGAGGGTTTTCACTATTGACTCAATGACTGCTGCCAAGCCTCCATATTCTTTATCTTTTAGGCACCTGGGAGGATGTTAATCAATGTAAACGGGATATGGAAAAGGATAGATAATAGTTTTGATGTTAGCAACACTAGACTTTTGAGTTAATTACTTTCTTTGTTATATATCACTGCACTCCTCTTGTGTCCTTGCTATGTAAGAATGTAACTTTATTTAGTGCTTTCTGAGAGTGGCACCAGACTTTGGGAAGATCAACACAAATAAGTCTTCTGGTTGACAAACCCTTATCAGGAAAAAGGCTGTAAAATGTTAATTGGCCCTCTGGCTGGAAGATGATGTTAAATCACCTAAGACTTGTGTATACAATTAGGTATGCAGAGAGAAAAGCCTGGTTTTGATAAGAGTCAGGGCTGCTGATGCTGCATAATTTTTTATTACCCATTGATCTCTATGTACAAAAAAAAAGGTATAAATGGAGATTCTAGAATATAGGGGCTGGGACCAGTAGCTGGACTGGTTTCCCCCGTGTCTCCTCTTTATTCTAATTCCAGGCTGAATTCCCATCTGGAGCTGGGAGGCTCATCATGTCTACTTACTTGCCCTGGCTTTTAATATCTGTAAGACAGAGAGCCCAAGGCGGGGCACTCTCCGATATTCAAACGGACGCCGGTGGCCTAACGTAGATGGTGCAAGCTCCTTGTCTGGAGTTTTATTGGCCTTCCCCATAAACTAAGTTATTCAGCCTCTTTTCTCCACTTAATTTTCCTACTACACTATTTCTTCCTAATCTAATCCAATCTAATATTAATAAATAAATAAGTTTTCCTCGCCGACACCGTCCACCCTTCAAATTCCCTGGATCCACTGGGGCTGGACCCCGGCAAAAGAGAATGTTTCAGGAACCTATAGAATTATCAGTCAGTACAAGGATGTGAAGAATGGCAGCAATGATAAAACAGTAGGAGATGCAGGTGAGGGTGAAGTCACCTACAGCCAGAATAATATCAGCAATATATGCCATCACTTCATTGATTCTCACTGGGCTGCAGGACAAAGCTAGCAGCGGGGGTATCTCACAGAAGAAGTGGTCAATGGTGTTTGATCCACAGAAGGTCAGCCTTAGGATGAGACCTGTGTGTACCCACGAGTTGGTTACTGCAATAGCCATGACAATGCTGAGCAAGGCCACACACATATAGTGGTTCATAATAGCACTGTAGCGTAGAGGGAAACAGATGGCCACATAGCGGTCATAGGCCATAGTGGTGAAGAGAACCATCTCAGCACCCAGGGACCATGTGAAGAAGAAGAGTTGGGACATGCAGCCTCCATATGAGATGGTCTTTCTTGATGTTAGCATGGTCGCAAGTATTTTTGGTATTATGCTTGTTGTGCAGATGATGTCCACGATAGCCAGGGCCAGAAGGAGAACATACATGGGTGTATGCAAGCTAGTGTTACAGACTATGGCAACGACAATAAGCATATTGCCAAGGAAAGCCACCAAGTAGATGAAGAGAAAGATAATGAAGAGAACTCCCTGGAGTTCAGGTTTTTGAGTGAGGCCTAGGATCATGAATTCAGTTACAATGCTGTTATTCATCTTGCTTTTGTGATTAAATGGTAGACAGTGCAGAGTAAACAACTGTGAATTAAAGGTGTTTGGGTGCTGCTATTAGAAGATTGTGTGTGTATGTGTGAATTTAGTGATTTGATTACAATATCTACTATTCTCCTGATGAATGTCATTTTCTGATATATGTTCTTCCATGACTCCATTAAAGGGAATCCTGTAATCGAAAAGAAAAAGATTAAAAAAAAAGTCTTTAAATTTCAAAATTGTCATGTTAGTTGAAATTTGTCTTTGCATAACTTACATCCATATATATGCATATAAACACGATGGAAAAATGACATAGTTACATAATATCTCACTCAGTTCAGTTCAGTCGCTCAGTCGTGTCCGACTCTTTGCGACCCCATGAATTGAAGCACACCAGGCCTCACTGTCCATCACCAACTCCTGGAGTTCACTCAGACTCACGTCCATCCACTCAGTGATGCCATCCAGCCATCTCATCCTCTGTTGTTCCCTTCTCCTCCTGCCCCCAATCCCTCCCAGCATCAGAGTCTTTTCCAATGAGTCAACTCTTCACATGAGGTGGCCGAAGTACTGGAGTTTCAGCCTTAGCATCATTCCTTCCAAAGAAATCCCAGGGCTGGTTTCCTTCAGAATGGACTGGTTGGATTTCTGCACAGTCCAAGGGACTCTCATGAGTCTTCTCCAACACCACGGTTCAAAAACATCAATTCTACAGCACTCAGCTTTCTTCACAGTCCAACTCTCACATCCATACATGACCACTGGAAAAACCATAGCCTTGACTAGACGGACCTTTGTTGGCAAAGTAATGTCTCTGCTTTTCAATATGCTATCTAAGTTGGTCATAACTTTTCTTCCAAGGAGTAAGCATCTTTTAATTTCATAGCTGCAGTCACCATCTGCAGTGATTTTGGAGCCTGTCCGCCCCGCCCCCCCCCCCCAAAAAAAAGTCTGACACTGTTTCCACTGTTTACCCATCTATTTGCCATGAAGTGATGGGACCAGATGCCATGATCTTCGTTTTCTGAATGTTGAGCTTTAGGCCAACTTTTTCACTCTACACTTTTACTTTCATCAATATCTCTAATTTTGTAAATAGCATGTTGTCTTCTCTGAAACATATAAATAGATAAGAACATCTGTAACTATAATAGAAGCGACAAGGATAATTGTAGTGGAAGCAGCCCCCCCCCCCCAAAAAAAAAAAGTCTGACACTGTTTCCACTGTTTACCCATCTATTTGCCATGAAGTGATGGGACCAGATGCCATGATCTTCGTTTTCTGAATGTTGAGCTTTAGGCCAACTTTTTCACTCTACACTTTTACTTTCATCAATATCTCTAATTTTGTAAATAGCATGTTGTCTTCTCTGAAACATATAAATAGATAAGAATATCTGTAACTATAATAGAAGCGACAAGGATAATTGTAGTGGAAGCATTTCAGGAGAAAAGTACTAAGAGGATATCCTGAAGCTGGATATGGGTCCAAGGACTAAGTAATTTAGTCAGATGCCTGCCTTGCTATTTTGTTTCTTTAGTTTAACAAGCGCAATTCTAAAACTGAGTGAATTTTTTTATCGTGCCATCTTAGAAAGGCAAGAGGGTTTGCTTAAAATTAGAAAATTAGGATTGCATCTCTATTGGGGCTTCCCTGGTAGCTCATTGGATAAAGAATCCGTCTGCAATGCAGGAGACACTGGTTCAATTCCTGAGTCAGGAAGATCCCCTGGAGAAGGACAGGCTACCCTCCCCAGTATTCTTGGGCTTTCCTGGTGGCTCAGGAGGGTTTGATTAAAATTAGAAGATTGAGGATTACATCTCTATTACACTGCAGTTGTTAATTTACCACTTATCTTTCATAACTTCAGACTTGTTTTCTTCAAAATTGGTACAAATTCTGAAAAATGTTAGATATCCTACAGACAGAATGTAACTTTCTTGAGGATGATCAAGGAAAGAGGCAGCTAGAATTTTTTTTTTTCCTAAAAACTGTCACTAGGTACATAATGAAAATCCTTGTTATATTCTTCCTCAAAACCTCTAATTAAAAAAAAAAAAAACACACCTCTCCAGCATTTTGTCAACTCTTCTAATTTTTTTTAGTTATTTGGGTAATTTTTTAAATAGACATATAGTTGATTTACAATGTTATGTTAATTCCTGTTGTACAGAAAATGATTCAGTTATATATTCCTCTTATATTCTCTTGCATATGGTTTATCAC
This sequence comes from Cephalophus harveyi, assembly GCA_006410635.1. Lineage (NCBI taxonomy): Eukaryota > Metazoa > Chordata > Mammalia > Artiodactyla > Bovidae > Cephalophus > Cephalophus harveyi. The sequence goes on from SJYT01013042.1 coordinate 482,142, forward strand.
AGGATATTGAATATAGTTCCCTGCACTATACATTAAGATCTTGTTGTTTATCTATTCTATATATAATAGTTTGCATCTGTTAACCTCAAACTCACAGTCCATCCCTTCTTCTCTCACCCTTGGCAACCAATCACAAGTAAACTCTCTATGTTTGCAAGTCTGTTTGTTTTCTTGATAGGTTCATTTATGTCATATTTCAAATTCTATGAATAAGTGATTTTGTTGGTATCTGTATTTTTCTTTCTGAGTTACTTCACTTACTATGATAATCTCTAAATCCACCCATGTTTTTGCAAATGGTACTATTTCATTCTTTTTATGGTTGAATAGTATTCTATTGTATATATGTGCCACATTTTCAAAAAACTAGAAATAGAGTTGTCATATGATTCAGCAATCCTATTCCTGGACATATATTTGCTCAAAACTATAATTCAAAAAGATACATGCACTCTTATGTTCATATCAGCTCTATTCACAATAGCCAAGACATAAGAACAACATAAATATCCATCAACAGGTGAATGGATTTAGAGATCCAGTTATTTACATGACTTCATAGCCATCAGGACTACTATGATCTGGCAAATATAGTAAACATACTCAATGTAATTGTGAATATATTCCAAACTTTATTTTTCATCAGTATGCTTTGACTTTTCAGAGATTATATTGTCTTTCTGATGCCTAAACAGAGGCATAAATAAAAATCACTTTTGAAGTCAAATCCAGTCTGATTTGATTCCATAGGCCCTACAAACTTCAATTAATAATTTGATAAATTTAAGCAAATACTAGATATATGTGTGATGTTCAGACTGGAGGAAAAAAAATAAAACTTTTGTTTAATCTATAACTCACTTTGAGAATCCCAAGCTTTATTTCTTTTTTTTNATCCAGTCTGATTTGATTCCATAGGCCCTACAAACTTCAATTAATAATTTGATAAATTTAAGCAAATACTAGACATATGTGTGATGTTCAGACTGGAGGAAAAAAAATAAAACTTTTGTTTAATCTATAACTCACTTTGAGAATCCCAAGCTTTATTTCTTTTTTTTCCTATAGTGAAGGTATTAACATCTGCCATTACTTGGATCTCTGATATATAACAGGTTCTGTGTTTGATTCTCTGAAAATATGTCCTTTTATTTTCATAACAACTTTGGGATTTTAATGTTACCATCTTTTAATAGTTGATAAAGAAAGAATGCACTGGATATAAAGCAAGAGGAGCTATAATTACGTATCTCATAAGTGGAAAAGCCAGGATTCAAACCTAGGTTGTCGGACTCTAAAGAAATTGCTCTTAATCTCTCTTCAATGACTTTTCGGAAGAAAAAAAAAAAAAGATTAATTTGGCAAACATATGCAGAGATTGGCTTCCCTGGTAGCTCAGCTGGTAAAGAATCCATCTGCAATGCAGGAGACCCCAGCTCAGTTCCTGGGTTGGGAAGATCTCCTGGAGAAGGTATAGTGTACCCACTCTATTATTAATGATTTATCCTAAGACCTTAGGATAAATAATAAGGTCCTAATGTATAGCTCAGGGAACTATATTCAATATCCTGTGATAAATTATAATGGAAGAGAATGTAAGAAAAATATATAACTGAATCACTTTTCCGTAGAACAGAAATTAGCATAACACTGTAAATCAACTATACATCAATAAAAAAAATTACCCAAATAAATAAGCAAAAAATAGAAAAGTTGACAAAATGCCGGAGAGGTTTTGAGGAAGAATAGAGCAAGGATTTTCATCATGTACCTAGTGGCAGTTTTTAGGGAAAAAAATTTCTTGGTGCCTCTTTCCTTGATTATCTTCAAGAAAGTTGCTTTCTGTCTGTAAGATATCTAGTATTTGTCTGACACTAGAAGATAATTTTGAAGAAAACAAATCTGAAGTTATAGAAGTTAAGTGGTCAGTTAACAACTGCAATGTAATAGAGATGTAATCCTCATATAATACCTACTGCAGTATTCATTGGCTTGGATGGTAAAGAATCCACCTGCAATGTAGGAGACCTGGGTTCAGTCCCTGGGTTGGGAGGATTCCCTGGAGGAGGGCATAGCAACCCACTCCTATATTCTCACCTAGAGAATCCCCATGGGCTAGTCTATGAGGTCTCAAAGAGTCAGACATGACTGAGAGACTAAGCACACATGCAAAGATTAAGTTATATAAAAAAATTGAAGGAACATGGAAGTTTTTTTTCTAAATGAGATATGACTTGGAACAGGAGAATATAGATGAGATAACTGATATTTGAAATTAAGTTCAAATACTTTTTAACATTTGAAAGATCTGATGTTAAAATAAATTATATTAACAGATTTTAAAAATGCTGAATATCAAACATATTTTCAAGTGATATTGATGTCCTGTACTGTTAATTTCATCTGAATCAGAAATCCGATTCAGAGCTTCTTGACATGAATCTATGACATCTGATGTCTTTCAGCCTACATGATCTCACCCATAGAAATAAGGACCCAAATATAAACTGAACCTTCCATGATGAAGAAAAAAAAATTCAGTTTTTACTTGGATGACTGTTATTTAACAATGTAAATGATACTATTTATCTATGTAATTGTTACTGATCAATTCTCCCAAAGTTGGGCATGATGGAGAGCTCCCAGTCAAAAGTTATAAAACCAAGTTTCAAAAAATGCTAATTTTACAAAGTGGTAGGGAAGTACATTTCTGACTCATTTTCTTTAAGAGCAAAAGAGGTGGTGAAGAGAAATCTGAGATTTTTTTTAAAATCTCTTCTTTAAATGTCCCATCGCCTTCACAGTAATAGTGGCATTGATATCCTCAATACTAGTCCCATGAGTTGGGATGATTACTATGTGTAGAGGAAGACAAACCCCAAAATGGGAACACGACCCAATTCACTGTGAGAAGATGGTGTCTACTGACTATAAAAGTCTTGTTCAGAATGTCCACTATTGGCCCAGAGTGTAGTTATATACTGTCTTCAATCCACAGGTGTCCAAACAATTGTAAATCTTTTCTACTGAAATTTTGCAGTTGAAATTGGCCTGGCTTGGATGTTACCCTTGATCCCTCCTGGGAAAAGCCACAATATCCAGCACAATAAAGTCTGCCTATACCAATAGGAAAGTCTATTTCCCCAGGTCTTATAAATTAAAAACCATTATCTCTTGGCCATGTCCCTTTTTATTTCTCTCATCTGGAATTATCTATTTTGCTTTAGTTATGATGTTGACTCTGACTCAAATTTTCTATTGATTTAAATGTTGAGGTAAAAAAATCAGTGAAATTTTGTTAGTATTAAGTTACTATATAGGGGCTAAATCTTGACCCTGAAACTTTTTGTCTATAATCTTACATTTTTACATTCTTTGCCTCTTGTTCTATCCTCATTTGTTAAATGTGATATAAGAACAGTGATAAACTCACTGAGTTGCTTTGAAGAAATATAAGAAATGCAAATCATTATGCCAATTTAGCTTTCAAATAAAGGTAATAGTATTATTATTTAGAGTCCAAAATTCATGTCATTTAAAAAAGTCAGTTATACATATTGGTTATTTTTGTTTTTAATGTTTAATAAAGCTTTAAATAATCTATATAACTCTGCACTAATCATAATGCTATTAAATTTAATTATAATCATATAGAAAAATGAAATATACGCTCTCAATAGTAGGTTAAGCAACAGACCATCATGTATCATGCATTGAGATATGGGGAAATTATTAGAAGAATGGAACTGTTTTAAATACTAACATAATACACTTAGTTTGAGCTTGGATAGGATTGTTGAAAGACTAAGCAAAAATATAAATGTGGTATTGTCTTTGCATTATGCATATAAGTTAAATAAGCAGGGTGAAAATATACAGCCTTGACATACTCCTTTTCCTACTTGGAACCAGTCTGTTGTTCTATGTCCAGTTCTAACTGTTGCTTCCTGACCTGCATATAGGTTTCTCAAGAGGCAGGTCAGGTGGTCTGGTATTCCCATCTCCTTCAGGATTTTCCACAGTTTATTGTGATCCACTCAGTCAAAGGCTTTGTCATAGTCAATAAAGCAGAAATAGTTGTTTTTCTGGAACTCTGTTGCTTTTTTGATGATCCAGCAGATGTTGGCAATTTGATCTCTGGTTCCTCTGCCTTTTCTAAAACCAGCTTGAACATCTGGAAGTTCAGGGTTCGCATATTGCTGAAGCCTGACTTGGGGAATTTTAAGCATGACTTTACTAGTGTGTGAGATGAGTGCAATTGTGTGGTAGTTTGAGCATTCTTTGGCATTGCCTTTCTTTGGGATTGGAATGAAAACAGCTTTTCCAGTCCTGTGGCCACTGCTGATTTTTCCAAATTTGCTGGCATATAGAGTGCAGCACTTTCACAGCATCATCTTTCAGGATCTGCAATAGCTCAACTGAAATTCCATCACCTCCACTAGCTTTGTTCGTAGTGATGCTTCCTAAGGCCCACTTGACTTCACATTCCAGGATGTCTGGCTCGAGGTGATTATCTGGGTCCTGAAGCTCTTTTTTGTACAGTTCTTCTGTGTATTCTTGCCACTTCTTCTTAGTATCTTCTACTTCTGTTAGGTCCCTACCATTTTTGTCCTCTATTGAGCCCATCTTTGCATGAAATGTTCCCTTGGTATCTCTAATTTTCTTGAAGAGATCTCTAGTCTTTCCCATTCTATTGTTTTCCTCTTTCTTTGCATTGATCTCTGAGGAAGGCTTTCTTAATCCCTCTGTGCTATTCTTTGGAACTCTGCATTCAGATGGGTATATCTTTCCTTTTCTCCTTTGCTTTTCACTTCCCTTCTTTTCACAGCTATTTGTAAGGCCTCCTCAGACAACCATTTTGCTTTTTTTGCATTTCTTTTTCTTTGGGATGGTCTTGATTCCTGTCTCCTATACAATGTCACAAACCTCTGTCCATAGTTCATCAGGCACTCTGTTTATCAGATCTAACATTCTCTTTCATTTAGTACTTAACAGCTAAAGTATTGGAAGAAAGGTGAAAGTGGCTATTTCTGTTTTTCAAGGTTTTGAAGTGATCAAAGAGAAACAGAAACACAATATCTGAGTGTCTGAGAAGTCAAATACAGTATAAAAAGATAAAAGGTGGCAGAGTTTAGGACCATGTAGCAGTAATCTTGGTTAGCCTGCCCCTGTTTTGCCTCTGAGAGTTTTCTGTCTTGGAAAACCTCACAGTTCTGAGGAAACTGTGTTGGTTTGTTCCGTTAGTACACCTCAAGGCAATGCAATGCCTGCTACTGAGACTCTCAGCCACATATAAACTCCCAAAGTACTTTATTACTCTAGTGTGGGAAGAGACAACTTTGAAAATTCATATTTGAACTGATAACTCTTCCTTTCAAGAGTCCATGCTTATTTATAATAGGATATACATACTGAAGTTCTTATATAGGCTATACTTTTGAGAGATAGTTGAAGCAGCTTAGAGCAACAATGAAATACATTGCATCATTCTGATACAATGAGAAGTTTTGCAAGCTCCTTTTAAGTTATTTTGGTAATTAAGTCTTGTGCTAGTTGAAGAAAGGAGATATTGTAAAAAAGCTTCCAAACATTAAGTATTCCTACTTAATGTAACAGTATACTAAACTAAATTTAGTTGACTCTGTTTTAAACTCCAATTTATCCATATTTGATATGAAAGAAAAAAAATAGCAAAGCAGGCAGACAGTGTAATTATATTTATCATCAAATAAATATTCCCTGTTTTGAATTGAATTTCAGTCTGTGGACAAATTTTTTCTTGTCCTGTGACTAGAAAGAACTAAAGATGCTACTTAATTCATATGTCCTTACTAAGTTTATAATTTTTGGTAGCTGTAAAAGTTAGATAGAATGTCCAGAAATACTCACTCTACTTCTCTGCAGAGTATTGCCATTTTCAAACAGCGGTTTGTGTTAAATCACTAAAAACAAACAAACAAAAAAACCCTGAAGATAAAAACAATAGCCCTTGTCAGTGTGTTGCCAGCACTCTTCCTTTGTATTTTCTTAAGTATTGCTTCCATCATACCTAAGATCAATTAAAAATATATATATATTTTCCCGACTCAAGAATAAGGGTGTCCAGGGAACAGCATCTTTGACTGAGCTTCTGACAGTTAGGTTAAACTAGACCTCAGAGGAACAATTAAAACAACCCTGCGCCGATAACTAATTACAATGTGGAATGACTTGATCTTTCTGTGTCTTCATTTCTCTACAAGACCAAATGACATCCCGAGATATTAGCCTTATAGAATAGGAAATCTGAATAGTTGGAGATACTCAGAATGCTTAAAAGAGATTCAAAGAACAAATGAATAGACATTGTTATAAAAGTACTTTCATCTGCCAGGAGGATCATTCTTTCTCCATTAGAAAATAAATAGAGTGGCAGGGAATGTATTCCAAGACAAAGATTAAAGCAAAGACTGTAGACATTAAGTTAGTACTTATACTATTAGGGCTTCCCCATGGCTCAGATGGTAAAGAATCTGCCTGCTTGAAGAAGACCCAGGTACATTCTCTTTCATTTAGTACTTAACAGCTAAAGTATTGGAAGAAAGGTGAAAGTGGCTATTTCTGTTTTTCAAGGTTTTAAAGTGATCAAAGAGAAACATAAACACAATATCTGAGTGTCTGAGAAGCCAAATACAGTATAAAAAGATAAAAGGTGGCAGAGTTTAGGACAATGTAGCAGTAATCTTGGTTAGCCTGCCCCTGTTTTGCCTCTGAAAGTTTTCTGTCTTGGGACGCCTCACAGTTTTGAGGAAACTGTTGGTTTGTTACCTTAGTATATCTCAAGGCAATGCAATGCCTACTACTGAGACTCTCAGCCACGTATAAATCCCAAAGTACTTTATTATTCTAGCGTGCAAAAGAGATAACTTTGAAAATTCATGTTTGAACTGATCCCTCTTCCTTTCAAGAGAACATGCTTATTTATAATAGGATATACATACTGAAGTTCTTATATAGGCTATACTTTTGAGAGATATTTGAAGCAGCTTAGAGCAACAATGAAATACATCGTATCATTCTGATACAATGAGACGTTTTGCAAGCTCCTTTTAAGTTATTCTGGTAATTAAGCCTTGTGCTAGTTGAAGAAAGGAGATATTGTAAAAAAGTTTCCAAACATTAAGTATTCCTACTTAATGTAACAGTATACTAAACTAAATTTAGTTGACTCTGTTTTAAACTCCAACTTATCCATATTTGATATGAAAGAAAAAAATAGCAAAGCAGGCAGACAGTGTAATTATATTTATCATCAAATAAATATTCCCTGTTTTGAACTGAATTTCAGTCTGAGGACAAATTTTTTCTTGTCCTGTGACTAGAAAGAACTAAAGATGCTACTTAATTCATATGTCCTTACTAAGTTTATAATTTTTGGTAGCTGTAAAAGTTAGGTAGAATGTCCAGAAATACTCACTTTACTTCTCTGCAGAGTATTGCCATTTTCAAACAGTGGTTTGTGTTAAATCACTAAAAACAAACAAACAAAAAAGCCCTGAAGATAAAAACAATAGCCCTTGTCAGTGTGTTGTCAGCACTCTTGCTTTGTATTTTCTTATGTATTGCTTCCATTATACCTAAGATCAATTAAAAAAAAAAAAAAGTTTTCCTGACTCAAGAATAAGGGTGTCCAGGGAACAGCATCTTTGACTGAGTTTCTGACAGTTAGGTTAAACTAGACCTCAGAGGAACAATTAAAACAACCCTGCACCGATAACTAATTACAATGTGGAATGACTTGATCTTTCCGTGTCTTCATTTCTTTGCAAGATCAAATAGCATCCCAAGATATTAGCCTCATAGAATAGGAAATCTGAATAGTTAGAGATACTCAGAATACTTAAAAGAGATTCAAAGAACAAATGAATAGACATTGTTATAAAAGTACTTTCATCTGCCAGGAGGATCATTCTCTCTCCATTAGAAAATAAGTAGAGTGGCAGGGAATGTATTCCAAGACAAAGATTAAAGCAAAGACTGTAGACATTAAGTTAGTACTTATACTATTAGGGCTTCCCCATGGCTCAGATGGTAAAGAATCTGCCTGCTTGAAGAAGACCCAGGTTTGATCCCTGGGTCCAGAAGATGCCCTGGAGAAGGGCATGGCAACCCACTCCAGTATTCTTGCCTGCAGAATTCCATGAACAGAGAAGCGTGGTGAGCTACAGTCATGGAGTGGCAAAGAGTTGGACACGACTGAGAGACTAACACTTATACTGTTAAGAAGAAGGGGTCTACAAATAAACCATAAGATGAAATTTGGTCTTCATTTAATGAATGTAACAAGTTCTTTAGCTAAATTTCTTTCTAAATTGAATTGTTTTAAAACTATTCTTTTCATTCTTTTGGAGTTGTTTCTGCATATCCATGCAACATCTAAGATGTACTCACAGCAATATAACATCATCTCTGTTCCTCTAAATATCCTCATAGTTTGAAATGTCCATTGGAATTAAAACATAGATTTTCATGTGTACCATATAGGCTTCTTTCCTCTGTTTGTTTATCTCAGAGACAAAGTACATGAGTGAACAGTTCTCATATGCCACCAGACAATGATATAAATACTTAAATAATATTTATAGCAAACATAACAATCCCAAACAATTTTTAAGTACATCAGACTTTCAAAGAGAGTATGAAATAAACAAGAATTTGTAGTAGTTTCATGGGCTACAGTCCACGGGGTCGCAAAGATTCAGAAACAACTGAATGACTTCACTTTCACTCACTCACTATGGGCAAGTAGAAATCGAATAAGCTTTATAAAATGTTTACTGTTGAACAACAGAATTACTTTGCTTTAGTAACATTTTTAACATGTAAAATAACGTACCTCCTTCTGTAATGACAAAAAATATTTGCTGATATATTGTTGTGAACGAATATATTAAGCCATACTTTAATTTTAAAAACTAATAAAAGAAAAAGTAATATACACCAGTTCTAGCTGCTAAAATAACTGGGCAATAAGTGAGAAAAATCTAAAATAAATATGTGTGTGAATGATGCAATGGAGGGTACTTAGTTAAAAAAAATAAAACACTTGAACTGGTCCAAACTCATTCCTTCCCCATGGCTTCAGGATGCTAAACTGGGTTGACCCTGCAGCCATATTGCTGGTCTGCTTGAACCGTGTTAACTCTGCCATTAGGGGGCAATAGAGTTTTCCTCAGCTGGAGACCCCAGTTTGATTCCTGGGTCAGGAAGAGTCTCTGGAGAAGGGAAAGGCTACCCATTCCAGTATTCTGGCCTAGAGAATTCCATGGAGTGTATAGTTCATGGGGTCACAAAGAGTTGGCACAACGGAGTGACTTTCACTTTCACTTTAGAGGGCAATAGATGGGGACTATAAAGTAAAACACTGAAGAAAACAAGTTGTGTCCTTGCCTGTTTGCTTGCATTATGGTCTTTCTGTTTGCTGAAAGTGCTGTCACTCTGTCCTTCTGTTTTTCATTTAAAATGCCATATATACCACTTAAAGCTAAACAACTATGTGCACAAGGTACTTGTTTTATGGTATCTTCGTTGTGGAAGATGCTGTTATGACAACTCCTCTTTAGGTCGAAATGTCTCTTACCTTACTGCATGTGTATTCTGATATGATAACTGCACCTGGTTACTTTCTTTTGTGTAGTTTTGGATGGCAAATTATTTTTAAAAATTTTATCTTAATATAGCTTTATTTTCTTTTTAGATTTATATGCCATAATTTATCATTTTTGAATTATAAATTCTGTACTATATTATATAAGTTACAGATGTACAATATAGTGATTCACAATTTGTAAAGGTTCTACTCCATTTATAATTATTCTATATATACTTGCACTATTTTATACCATTCTCTTCCTGGTAGTTGATAGTGCATGGAAATGCAATAGAGTTCTGTATATAAATTCTGTACTATATTATATAAGTTACAGATGTACAATATAGTGATTCACAATTTGTAAAGGTTCTACTCCATTTATAATTATTCTATATATACTTGCACTATTTTATACCATTCTCTTCCTGGTAGTTGATAGTGCATGGAAATGCAATAGAGTTCTGTGTGTTAATTTTGTATCCTGCAATTTTACCAGATTTATGGATCAGCTCTGGTAATTTTCTGATGGCATATTATTTTCTATTTCTTGTATCATGTCATCTGCAAACAGTGACAATATTAAGCTCTTCCTTTCCAACTTGGATTCCTTCTATTTCTTTTTCTTCTCTGATTGCTATGACTAGGATTTCCAAAGTTATGTCATTCAACATAATTTTATTCAAAATTGGTAACAGTCTCTGTCTGGCTCCTCATCTTAGGGGAAATGTTTTCAGCTTTTTCTGTTGGGTATGATGTCAGCTATAGATTCGTTGTATATGGCATATATAATGTTGAGATATATTCCCTCTGCCCACTTTCTGGAGAGTTTTTATCATAAATTGATGTTGAATTTTGTCAAAAGATTTTTCTGCATCTATTGAGATGGTTATTAGGTTTCTATTATAATTCTACAGTTTGTTAATGTGGTATTTCACAATTATTGAAAAATTCTTGCATCACTGAGATAAATGCCACATATTCAGGGTGTGTGAGCCTTTTGATGCATTGTTGCATTTGAGTTCAGTTCAGTTTAGTCGCTCAGTCGTGTCTGACTCTTTGCGACCCTATGAATTGCAGCATGCCAGGCCTCCCTGTCCATCACCAACTGCCTGAGCTCACTCAAACTCATGCCCATTGAGTTGGTGATGCCATCCATCCATCTCATCCTCTGTTGTCCCCTTCTCTTCCTGCCCTCAATCCCTCCCAGCATCATAGTCTTTTCCAATGAATCAACTCTTCTCATGATGTGGCCAAATACCGGAGTTTCAGCTTTAGCATCATTCCTTCCAAAGAACACCCAGGACTGATCTCCTTTAGAATGTACTGGTTGGATCTCCTTGCAGTCCAAGGGACTCTCAAGAGTCTTCTCCAACACCACAGTTCAAAAGCATCAATTCTTCGGTGCTCAGCTTTCTTCACAGTCCAACTCTCACATCTATACATGACCACTGGAAAAACCATAGCCTTGACTAGATGGATCTTTGCTGACAAAGTAATGTCTCTGCCTTTCAATATGCTATCTAGGTTGGTCATAACTTTCCTTCCAAGGGGTAAGCGTCTTTTAATTTCATGGCTATAATCACCATCTGCAGTGATTTTGGAGCCAAAAAAAAATAAAGTTTGACACTGTTTCCATTGTTTCCCCATCTATTTCCCATGAAGTGATGGGACCAGATGCCATGATCTTTGTTTTCAGAATGTTGAGCTTTAAGCCAACTTTTTCACTCTCCTCTTTCACTTTCATATCAAGAGGCTTTTGGGTTCCTCTTCACTTTCTGCCGTAAGGGTGGTGTCATCTGCATATCTAAGGTTATTGATATTTCTCCCGGCAATCTTGATTCCAGCTTGTGTTTCTTCCAGCTCAGCGTTGCTCATGATGTACTCTGCATAGAAGTTAAATAAGCAGGGTGACAATATACAGCCTTGACATACTCCTTTTCCTATTTGGAAGCAGTCTGTTGTTCCATGTCCAGTTCTAACTGTTGCTTTCTGACTTGCATAAAGGTTTCTCAAGAGGCAGGTCAGGTGGTCTGGTATTCCCATCTCTTTCAGAATTTTCCACAGTTTCTTGTGATCCACACAGTCAGAGGCTTTGGCATAGTCAATAAAGCAGAAATAGTTGCTTTTCTGGAACTCTCTTGCTTGCTTTATGATCCAGCGGATGTTGGCAATTTGATCTCTGGTTCCTCTGCCTTTTCTAAAACGAGCTTGAACATCTGGAAATTCATGGTTCACATACTGCTGAAGCCTGGCTTGGAGAATTTTGAGCATGACTTTACTAGTGTGTGAGATGAGTGCAATTGTGTGGTAGTTGGAGGATTCTTTGGCATTGCCTTTCTTTGGGATTGGAATGAAAACTGACCTTTTCCAGTCCTGTGGCCACTGCTTAGTTTTCCAAATTTGCTGGTATATTGAGTGTAGCACTTCACAGCATCATTCAGGATCTGAAATAGCTCAACTGGGATTCCATCACCTCCACTAGCTTTGATACTAGTGATGCTTCCTAAGGCCCATTTGACTTCACATCCCAGGATGTCTGGCTCTAGGTGAGTGATCACACCATCGTGATTATCTGGGTCGCGAAGATCTTTTTTGTACAGTTCTTCCGTGTATTCTTGCCACCTCTTCTTAAGATCTTCTGCTTCTGTTAAGTCCATACCATTTCTGTCTTTTATCGAGCCCATCTTTGCATGAAATGTTCCCTTGGTATCTCTAACTTTCTTGAAGAGATCTCTAGTCTTTCCCATTCTGTTGTTTTCCTCTATTTCTTTGCATTGATTGCTGAGGAAGGTTTTCTTATCTCTTCTTGCTATTCTTTGGAACTCTGCATTCAGATGCTTATACCTTTCCTTTTCTTTTGTTGGGTTTGGCTTACTAATTATTTATTGTGATTTTGGCATCTATTTTTATCAATGATACTGGCCTATAATTTTTTGTGTGATATCTTTTGTTTTTGGTATCAGGGTGATGTTGGCCTCAAAGAATTACTTGAAAAGTATTCCGTCATCTGCATTTTTTTTGAATAGTTTGAGAAAGATTGGTGTTAATATGCCTTGAAATATTTCGTAGAATTCACCTGTGGAGCCATCCAGTCCTAGATTCTTATTTTGGGGAATTTTTAAAGTTACTGATTAATTTTTCTTGCAGGTAATTAGTCAATTTATATTTTCTATTTCTTCTTGATTCAGTCTTTGGATTTTACCTTTTTCAAAATGTGTTCCTTTCTTCTAGATGAGAAATTTACTTTTGGTTACTTGTCCATTGTAGTCTTTTATGACCCTTTGTATTTTTCTTGTGTTAGTTTTATAATAACTTCTTTTTAATTTCTGATTTATTGAGTTGGGCCCTCTTTCTTTTTTATTGATGAGTCTGTTTAAAGGCTTATTAGTTTCATTTGTCTTTTCAAAAAATCAATGTTTAATTTCATTTATCTTTTCTATTATTTTTTTCTCTATTTCGTTTATTTGCTTTAATTTTTATGATTTCTTTCCTTCTTTGAACTTTAGGTTTTGTTTGTTCTTCTTTCTTCTTTATACCCTAGTTCCTTTGGGTGTAAAGTTGTCTATTTGAGATTTTTCTTGTCACTTGAGGTAAGTTTGTAGTGCTGTAAAGTTTCCTCCTGGAACTGCTTTTTCTTCATCTCATTGATTTTAGTTCATCGTGGTTTCATTTTCATTTGTCAGTAATTATATTTTGGCTTCCACTTCGATTTCTTCAGTGATCCTTTGATTATTTAGTATCATACTATTTAGCTATTTTTCTTCTTTTTTTCCCTTGTGCTTTATTGCTAATCTCACTGTGTTGTGGTCAGAAAAGATGATTGGTATGGTTTCAATTTTCTTAAATTTTCCTGAGGCATATTTTGTGGCTACCACATTATCTGTCCTGGGAAATGTTTCATGTGTACTTGAAAAGAAAAGAATGTATATTCTTCTGCTATCAGATGAAATGCTTTCTCTCTCTCTCTATGTATATGTATTAGTGTGTGTGTGTGTGTGTGTGTGTGTGTGTGTGTGTGTGTGTGTTAGTCGCTGAGTCATGTCCTACTCTCTGTGGCCGTATGGACTGCAGCCCACCAGGCTCCTCTGTCATGGGATTCTCCAGGCAAGAGTACTGGAGTGAGTTGCCATGCTCTCCTCCAGGGGATCTTCCCCACCCAGGGATCAAGCCCAGGTCTCCTAAATTGCAGGAGAGATACCAGCGAAGGCCATATATACTTACATCATACAAAATAGACATTAAAATAAAGACTGTTTAAAAAACAAATAAGGGCACTACATAATGATAAAGGGATCAGTTCAAGAAGAAGATAAAGTAAGCGTAAATATATGCACTCAACATGCTGCTGCTGCCTGCTGCTTAGTCTCTTCAGTTGTTTCTGACTCTTTGTGACCCTGTGAACCACAGCACAGCAGCCTCATCCGTCCATGGGATTCTCAGGCAAGAATACTGGAGTGGGTGGCCATGCCCTCCTCCAGGGGATTTTCCTGACCCAGGGATTGAACCCAGGTCTCCTGCATTGCAGGAAGATTCTTTACTGCACCAACACATGAGCACCTAAATATACAAGGCAAATATAAATGATTTATATAAATCAAGTCTACTTTCTCTAATGTGTTGTTTAAAACCAGTGTTTTCTTACTGATTTTGTGTCTGAGTTGTTGTTTTTGTTCAGTTGCTCAGTTGTATCTGACTCTTTGCAGCCTCATGGACTGCAGCACACCAGGCTTCCCTGTCCTTCACCATCTCCCAGAGTCTGCTCAAACTCATGTCCATGGAATCAGTGACGACATCCAACCATCTTGTCCTCTGTAATTCCCTTCTCCTCCTGCCTTCAATCTTTCCCAGCGTTGTCTGGGTAATCTGTCCATCAGTGTAAGTGGGGTATTAAAGTCCTCTACTATTATTGTGCTACTGTCCACTTCTCCTTTTATGCTTGCTAATATTTGCCTTACATAGTTAGGTACTCATATGTTGGGTGTATACATATTTACACTTGCTATAGCTTCTTGAATTGGTCCCTTTATCATCGTGTAGTGCCCTTAGTTTGTCTTTTATATTAGTCTTTATATGTCTGTTTTATTTGATGTAAGTGGGAAATAGATGGGTAAACAGTGGAAATAGTGTCAGACTTTATTTTTGGCGGCTCCAAAATCACTATGGATGGTAACTGCAGTCATGAGATTAAAAGATGCTTACTCATTGAAAGGAAAGCTATGAGAAACATAGACAGCATTTTAAAAAGCAGAGACATCACTTTGCCAACAAAGGTCCACATAGTCAAAGCTATGGTTTTTCCAGTAGTCATATATGGTTATGAGATCTGGACTATAAATAAGGCTGAGCAATCAAGAACTGATACTTTCAAACTGTGATGTTGGAGAAGACACTTGAGAGTCCCTTGGACAGCAAGAAAAAAGCAGAGACATCACTTTGCCAACAAAGGTCCACATAGTCAAAGCTATGGTTTTTCCAGTAGTCATATATGGTTATGAGATCTGGACTATAAATAAGGCTGAGCAATCAAGAACTGATACTTTCAAACTGTGATGTTGGAGAAGACACTTGAGAGTCCCTTGGACAGCAAGGAAATCAGTTTAGTTCAGTTCAGTTGCTCAGTCATGTCCGACTCTTTGCAACCCTGTGGACTGCAGCACACCAGGCTTCCCTGTCCATCACCAACTCCTGGAGCTTACTCAAACTAATGTCCATGCTGTTAAAATGCTGCACTCAATATGTCAGTGAATTGGAAAATTCAGCATTGACTGCAGGACTAGAAAAGATCAGTTTTCATTTCATTCTATCCAACCATCTCATCCTCTGTTGTCCCCTTATCCTCCTGCCCTCAATCTTTCCGAGCATCAGGGTCTTTTCAAATGAGTCAATTCTTTGCATCAGGTGGCCAAAATATTGGAGTTTCAGTTTCAGCATCAGGCTTCCAATGAACATTCAGGGTTGATTTCCTTTAGGATGGACTGGTTGGATCTCTTTGCTGTCCAAAGGACTCTCAAGAGTCTTCTCCAACACCACAATTCAAAAGCATCAGCTCTTTGGTGCTCAGCTTTCTTTATAGTCCAACTCTCACATCTATACATGACCTCTGGAAAAACCATAGCTTTGACTAGCTTGGACCTTTATTGGCAAAGTAATGTCTCTGCTTTTTAATATGCTATCAAGGTTGGTCATAACTTTTCTCTCAAGGAGCATGCAAGTATCTTTTAATTTCGTGGCTGCAAGGAGATCAGACCAGTTAATTATAAAGGAAATCAACCCTGAATATTTATTGGAAGGACTGATGGTGAAGTTGAAACTCCAGTACTCTGGGAAAAGCCACCTCATTGGAAAAGAGCTTGATGCTGGGAAAGGTGAAGGCAGGAGGAGAAGGGGATGAGAGAGGATGAGATGGTTGGATGGCATCACTGACTCTGTGGATATGAATTTGAGCAAAATCCAGGTGACGGTGAAGGATAGTGAAGCCTGGCCTGCTGCAGTTCACAGGGCTGCAAAGAGCTAGACGTGACTTAGCAACTGAAAAACAATAATATGTAGAAGCAGAAAAGATTTTTCTTTCTCCCTTCTATGCTCTTTGGCTTGACTAATAATTAAATTGACATAAAACATATTAACTTGAGAAAGATAGACAAGTTTTTTATATACATGACCCCCATAAAAATATAAGAATCCAAAGGGCAGCCAACAACACCTTAAAAAGGAGTAAAGGTTTGGGGATGCCAGGTGATCTTCAGGGTTCAGCAGGAAGGCAGAGAAGATGTTTGGAAACAAAGATTGCCTGCTATGTGGAAAAGTCTCTTAGGTAAAAGGCATTTCTGATCAATAGCTTTCTTCCTGGTGCAAGTCCCATCTCCAGTGTAAATTTAAGCAAATGAGAGAGTAGTACAGAGCTCTCCTGAATCTGTTAGCGTTTGATTCCTTTTAGCTCAAAACGCTCCTTAGGTCAAAGTGGCATATTTTTAGAGTGACAAATTCTGCTCCCCATCATATACATTATTTTTTATACTTTGAAACAGGAGGGAAGGGGCAGAGCACAACCTTTGAAAGAATAACATAGCCCAAGTGCACAACATAAACTGATTAGAATCAAATGGGTCCAAGATGGCAGACTAGTCAACTTTGAATAGGCCTTGATCTTCAATATACCCTTATTGTAACACATCAGCAAGCTAAATGACACACCCAGAGCCACCATGGCAGTTGCAAGACTATCAAAGACCAAAAAATGGGTGGTGGTCCAATTTCTGGAGATCTCTGCCCCCTCCCCCAAATAGTTGAAATAATCCTGTCAGTCAATGCCCTATGAAACTATCCAGCTCTTAAAAGCTAAACACACCACATTTCAAGGCCAAGCTTGCCCTCTGTGATGTCCCACACTCTGTCTGCAATTTAATTGTTTAAGACAATTCGTAAGCTTGCAAGTGAATAATATGAATAATATTTTAGGGTTATGTGAATAATATTTTAGGATTCATGGAATATTTCTGTAGATAAGGCATGACATGTGTTTTGCTGACTTGGCATAGATTGCCAGATATCTGCAGCAAGATGGTTTTATTAAGGATCAGTAAATCATTGCAGTTCAGTGTCTGCAACTATGGCAAGCCATGTGCAAGTTTCCAGACAGCGAAAGAGAATGCTTTTACAGTGGGCAAAAAATATGGGGAGTGCTATAGCAGACATAGTTCTTGATATTTCTTTGGGTGAAACCTTTACCAGGAAATAAGAGGAGTCTTTCTTCTTCTTCTTGGGTTCTGTTACTGTCTCAAGGCATGAGAGTTCTGCCTTCTGGTATCCTAACTCTATTGAATTATCTGTTTATTTTATTTATTTATATTTTAAGTTTTCCTTCTTCCTTTACTTCTATCATAGCTCAATCAGCCAAAGGCCACTGGGTAAGCACATGTAATCCCACAAAGTCAGATTTATCAAATTACTGCAAGAACAGAGGCTACACATGATAGGGGTTGTGTGGTACGTCATTACACAAAATAAAAACGGGGAGTTATTGCAGATTTGGGGAAAGGAAAAAGTTAAGATGGAATTTAAATGAGGAGGGTTTTATAGACTTGTGCTTATAAACCAAGTCAACATCATGTCTAGACTGTAAACAAGGCTCAAAAGTTATTTTGCTTGGAACTACAAAGTTAACTTACANAATATGGGGAGTGCTATAGCAGACATAGTTCTTGATATTTCTTTGGGTGAAACCTTTACCAGGAAATAAGAGGAGTCTTCTTCTTCTTCTTGGGTTCTGTTACTGTCTCAAGGCATGAGAGTTCTGCCTTCTGGTATCCTAACTCTATTGAATTGACTTATCTGTTTATTTTATTTATTTATATTTTAAGTTTTCCTTCTTCCTTTAGTTCTATCATAGCTCAATCAGCCAAAGGCCACTAGGTAAGCACATGTAATCCCGCACAGTCAGATTTATCAAATTACTGCAAGAACAGAGGCTACAAATGGTAGGGGTTGTGTGGTATGTCATTACACAAAATAAAAACGGAGAGTTATTGCAGATTTGGGGAAAGGAAAAAGTTAAGATGGAATTTAAATGAGGAGGGTTTTATAGACTTGTGCTTATAAACCAAGTCAACATCATGTCTAGACTGTAAACAAGGCTCAAAAGTTATTTTGCTTGGAACTACAAAGTTAACTTACATGAGGAATTTTGTGTCCAAGAGTTATTGCAGATTTGGGGAAAGGAAAAAGTTAAGATGGAATTTAAATGAGGAGGGTTTTATAGACTTGTGCTTATAAACCAAGTCAACATCATGTCTAGACTGTAAACAAGGCTCAAAAGTTATTTTGCTTGGAACTACAAAGTTAACTTACATGAGGAATTTTGTGTCCAGAAACTTCTTATCGGAGTCTCTGAATTTGTGCTGGAAAGTTAGATTGTCTGTCCTTATCAGAGTGGAGAAGGTACTCCCAGTAGGCTGGCATACTCCATTCTTACCTGTATAACTGAAAATAGCAAAATCTTTGAAAACCTGATTTTTAAGAAGAAAATTTCTCAGTGAGAAATTCTAATCACTCAAAGAAGGAAGTTTTTATAATACTTTATAAATATAAGTTATTTATGAGTGAAATTGTTACATTTGCAACTGGCCTTTTAATTTCATGTGTACCATATAGGCTTCTTTCCTCTGTTTGTTTATCTCAGAGACAAAGTATATGAGTGAACAGTTCTCATATACCACCAGACAATGATATAAATACTTAAATAATATTTATAGTAAACATAACAATCCTAAACAATTGTTAAGTACATCAGACTTTCAAAGAGAGTATGAAATAAACAAGAATTTGTAGTAGTCTTATGGGCTATAGTCCATGGGGTCGCAAAGATTCGGAAACAACTGAACGACTTCACTTTCACTCACTCACTATGGGCAAGTAGAAATCGGATAAGCTTTATAAAATGTTTACTGTTGAACAACAGAATTACTTTGCTTTAGTAACATTTTTAACATGTAAAATAACCTACCTCCTTCTGTAATGACAAAAAATATTTGCTGATATATTGTTGTGAACGAATATATTAAGACATACTTTAATTTTAAAAACTAATAAAAGAAAAAATAATATACACCAGTTCTAGCTGCTAAAATAACTGGGCAATAAGTGAGAAAAATCTAAAATAAATATGTGTGTGAATGCTGCAATGGAGGGTACTTAGTTTAAAAAAAATAAAACACTTGAACTGGTCCAAACTCATTCCTTGCCCATGGCTTCAGGATGCTAAACTGGGTTGACCCTGCAATCATATTGCTGGTCTGCTTAAACCGTGTTAACTCTGCCATTAGAGGGCAATAGAGTTTTCCTTAGTAGCTCAGCTGGAGACCCCAGTTTGATTCCTGAGTCAGGAAGAGTCTCTGGAGAAGGGAAAGACTACCCATTCCAGTATTCTGGCCTACAGAATTCCATGGAGTGTATAGTTCATGGGGTCACAAAGAGTTGGCACAACTGAGTGACTTTCACTTTCACTTTAGAGGGCAATAGATGGAGACTATAAAGTAAAACACTGAAGAAAACAAGTTGTGTCCTTGCCTGTTTGCTTGCATTATGGTCTTTCNCCAGTATTCTGGCCTACAGAATTCCATGGAGTGTATAGTTCATGGGGTCACAAAGAGTTGGCACAACTGAGTGACTTTCACTTTCACTTTAGAGGGCAATAGATGGAGACTATAAAGTAAAACACTGAAGAAAACAAGTTGTGTCCTTGCCTGTTTGCTTGCATTATGGTCTTTCTGTTTGCTGAAAGTGCTGTCACTCTTTCTGTTTTTCATTTAAAATGCCATATATACCACTTAAAGCTAAACAACTATGTGCACAAGGTACTTGTTTTATGGTATCTTCGTTGTGGAAGATGCTATTATGACAACTCCTCTTTAGGTCGAAATATCTCTTACCTTACTGCATGTGTATTCTGATATGATAACTGTGCTTGGTTACTTTCTTTTGTGTAGTTTTGGATGGTAAATTATTTTTAAAAATTTTATCTTAATATAGCTTTATTTTCTTTTTAGATTTATATTCCATAATTTATCATTTTTGAAGTATAAATTCTGTACTATATTATATAAGTTACAGATGTACAATATAGTGATTCACAATTTGTAAAGGTTCTACTCCATTTATAATTATTCTATATATACTTGCACTATTTTATACCATTCTCTTCCTGGTAGTTGATAGTGCATGGAAATGCAATAGAGTTCTGTGTGTTAATTTTGTATCCTGCAATTTTACCAGATTTATGGATCAGCTCTGGTAATTTTCTGATGGCATATTATTTTCTATTTCTTGTATCATGTCATCTGCAAACAGTGACAATATTAAGCTCTTCCTTTCCAACTTGGATTCCTTCTATTTCTTTTTCTTCTCTGATTGCTATGACTAGGATTTCCAAAGTTATGTCATTCAACATAATTTTATTCAAAATTGGTAACAGTCTCTGTCTGGCTCCTCATCTTAGGGGAAATGTTTTCAGCTTTTTCTGTTGGGTATGATGTCAGCTGTAGATTTGTTGTATATGGCATATATAATGTTGAGATATATTCCCTCTGCCCACTTTCTGGAGAGTTTTTATCATAAATTGATGTTGAATTTTGTCAAAAGATTTTTCTGCATCTATTGAGATGGTTATTAGGTTTCTATTATAATTCTACAGTTTGTTAATGTGGTATTTCACAATTATTGAAAAATTCTTGCATCACTGAGATAAATGCCACATATTCAGGGTGTGTGAGCCTTTTGATGCATTGTTGCATTTGAGTTCAGTTCAGTTTAGTCGCTCAGTCGTGTCTGACTCTTTGCGACCCTATGAATTGCAGCATGCCAGGCCTCCCTGTCCATCACCAACTGCCTGAGCTCACTCAAACTCATGCCCATTGAGTTGGTGATGCCATCCATCCATCTCATCCTCTGTTGTCCCCTTCTCTTCCTGCCCTCAATCCCTCCCAGCATCATAGTCTTTTCCAATGAATCAACTCTTCTCATGATGTGGCCAAATACCGGAGTTTCAGCTTTAGCATCATTCCTTCCAAAGAACACCCAGGACTGATCTCCTTTAGAATGTACTGGTTGGATCTCCTTGCAGTCCAAGGGACTCTCAAGAGTCTTCTCCAACACCACAGTTCAAAAGCATCAATTCTTCGGTGCTCAGCTTTCTTCACAGTATCTCCAGGGGATCTTCCTGACCCAGGAATCGAACCTGGGTCTCCTACATTGCAGGCAGATTCTTTACCAACTGAGCTATAAGGGAAGCCCAGACAGTTGGCTAGACATAAGCATTCACTATGTGTTTGCTACTATTGGTTATTATTATGAGTCTATGGTTACCTAGTGAATCCTTGACTAGTTTTTAAAGAAAAACAGCTGACTAATACCAAAGACATGCATAGGTACTTTGAACTAGAAAATATTGTTAACTCTATTAGTTGGCTGCAAGTGATACAGATGTTGGAACATATTACTTTAAGAAATTTGTGAAAGCCATTATTTAGCATTTATTGCTCATGAACATTTCTTTGTAGTCTTTATTTCTCTGTCTAACCCCTCAATGTCTAAGATATATTTTTCTTTGCTAGGATAATTAAGTAATAATCTAGGGCTTTTACTACTCAACCAAGCAAAACTTGGAAAAGTCATGTCATCTCCCTGATCTTTACTTTATTTACAAAATTAAAAGGAAGCTAGTTCCTTCCTCAACAGAGTAGGATCTCTAAGCACCAGTGATACTTTCTGGAAATTTGTGTGAAATGCAAAACCACAGCCCCCACCACAGGTGACTGATTTGGAATCTATCTCCAGGGGATCTTCCTGACCCAGGAATCGAACCTGGGTCTCCTACATTGCAGGCAGATTCTTTACCAACTGAGCTATGAGGGAAGCCCAGACAGTTGGCTAGTGACTACCAAATAAGCATTCACTATGTGTTTGCTACTACTGGTTATTATTATGAGTTTATGGTTACCTAGTGAGTCCTTGACTACTTTTTAAAGAAAAACAGCTGACTAATACCAAAGACATGCATAGGTACTTTGAACTAGAAATTATTGTTAACTCTATTAGTTGGCTGCAAGTGATACAGATGTTGAAACATATTACTTTAAGAAATTTGTGAAAACCATTATTTAGCATTTATTGCTCATGAACATTTCTTTGTAGTCTTTATTTCTCTGTCTAACCCCTCAATGTGTAAACTAAGATATATTTTTCTTTGCTAGGATAATTAAGTAATAATCTAGGGCTTTTACTAATTAACCAAGCAAAACTTGGAAAAGTCATGTCATCTCCCTGATCTTTACTTTATTTACAAATTAAAAGGAAGCTAGTTCCTTCCTCAACAGAGTAGGATCTCCAAGCACCAGTGATACTTTCTGGAAATTTGTGTGAAATGCAAAACCACAGCCCCCACCACAGGTGACTGATTTGGAATCTCTATTTTGACATGCCCCTCAAGTGATTGATGTGCCCATTAGAAGTTAAGATCACTGCTATAAATGACGTTGAAGTTCCTTTCTGCCTTGTTTACACATATATAAATCTGCTGAGATTTATGAAAGAGATGACATTTATTATTGGAGTGTAAGAGTGTAAGACTGGATACTTGAGGACAGAGAGAGAAAACATTCCTTCACAGAGACTTCTCAGAGACTGAAGACACCGAAGTTCACTTTGTGCAATAAACTGCACTCAGGTGTAGGTTCTTGTGACCTGAATGTTTGACAGTTTTAGCTTTCAAATTGATCTTCTAATTTATAGGCTCCATCCTCAAACAAAGCATTTAAAAATAAGTTACAAGTATAGAAAAAGAAAAAAAACTAGCTTCAAAATGATTGTCTGCTTTTCAGCTGTTCATTCACTTCCAAATAAGGGTAGCAGAGGACAGAGGAGCCTGTTGTGCTACATTCTCTGAGGGTGCAGAGTTGGACACAACATAGCAACTGAATAACAATAATCCTAGATGCAGGAAGAAATTGCCTTAAATTCATTGTTTAATATGGAAATTTTTTGATGTGAATAATATAACACAAATTTAAACATGAAATGATTAAGATTGGAGAAGACCATAATTTGAAACTATTTTTTAAATTCTTAGTTTGTTTCTAGACATTATTTTTGAATTCGGAGCATATTTATTAAAAGATCAATTCAGAAACTATAACTGTCAGATATGAAAGTGTCTAGAATCTACATTTGAGAGGCCTATTTCTCAACAAAGATAAAGTACATGATTTCATTTAAGGACGGTGCCAAAGAGTTTAGTAACAAAGTATGGAACTGAGTCTGCATGAAATGCTCAGCCCTTTGTGAGTTTAGATGTTATCTGTGAATGTAATCTGTGAACCAGTAATCTGTGACCTGGTTAGAACAGGAATGATTAAAGCAGCAAGACTAGATTTGAATCTTGGATCTGAAGTGTAATCATAGGTGAAATCTTTGCAAAATTGCTAACATTATCTGCACTGTCTGTTAATTCGTTATAATAGCACAACTCTCTACTTAATTAACCGATACTAATCATGCATAGCTCCAAGCACAGAGCAGGCACTCAACAGATGTTAGTTTGTCAGTATGCATTCAAGTACTGAAGCACTCTCATGAATGCGTTTTTTATTTTTCTAGAACTGCGTGATTGAGTCAAAGACCTCCGTGTGAGGGTCTGTGTTTTTCTATGAACACAGACAATGAAACTCTTCCCCAGGACTTTCTCCTATTGGGCTTTCCTGGCTCCCAGATCCTTCAGCTCTCTCTTTTCATGCTTTTTTTGGTTATGTACATCCTCACAGTTGGTGGAAACACGGCTATATTGATATTGGTGAGTACCTCCCACCAGCTACACAGCCCCATGTACTTCTTTCTAAGCAATCTCTCTTTCCTGGAGATTTGGTATACCACAGCTGCAGTCCCCAAAGCCCTGGCCATCCTACTGGGGAGAAGCCAAAGCATATCATTTACCAGCTGTCTTTTATATATTGATATTGGTGAGTACCTCCCACCAGCTACACAGCCCCATGTACTTCTTTCTAAGCAATCTCTCTTTCCTGGAGATTTGGTATACCACAGCTGCAGTCCCCAAAGCCCTGGCCATCCTACTGGGGAGAAGCCAAAGCATATCATTTACCAGCTGTCTTTTGCAGATGTACCTTGTTTTCTCATTGGGCTGCACAGAGTACTTCCTCCTGGCAGCCATGGCTTATGACCGTTATTTGGCCATCTACTATCCTCTACACTATGGGACTATCATGAACAGCCTCCTCTCAACGCAGCTGGCTCTGGGCTCCTGGGTCTGTGGTTTTCTGGCCATTGCGGTTCCCACAGCCCTCATCAGCAGCCTGACCTTCTGTGGGCCCCACATTATCAACCACTTCTTTTGTGACATTGCACCTTGGATTGCTCTGGCCTGTACCAGCACACGGCCAGTGGAACTTGTAAGCTTTGTGATTGCTTTTGTGGTCATCCTAAGTTCTTGCCTTATCACCCTTGTCTCCTATGTCTACATCATCAGCACCATCTTCAGGATTCCCTCAGCCCAGGGCAGAAGCAAAGCCTTCTCCACGTGCTCCTCGCATCTAACAGTGGTGCTCACCTGGTATGGCTCTGCAATCTTCCTTCATGTCCGCACCTCCATTAGAGAGGCTTTGAATCTGACCAAAGCTGTTCATGTCTT
>SJYT01013044.1:13124-105102 GCA_006410635.1 Cephalophus harveyi
TAAAGATTAATTCAAGTATATTGATTTATTAAATTGTTTAGTAAAGAGCCATCAAAAATTGTAATTCCATATAACAGAAAACAACTTGATGCTTTTCAAATGTTTGATGATGATTGGCAGATTGCTATAGGAAATTATTGTGGTCAAATCTTGCATAGTTTACCCTCACATGCTTTATTAATTCAAAAATCAAAAAAGGAGAATTTAAGTATAGTTTTCCCCATCAGATTTTACAACATGTTCTCTTTATAATAAATGAAATGCTGATTCGTCTGGAACAATAAAATGTAAAACCGTTCAGTTCAGTTCAGTTCAGTCGCTCAGTCGTGTCCAATTCTTTGTGATCCCATGAATCGCAGCATGCCAGGCCTCCCTGTTCATTACCATCTCTAAGAGTTCACTCAGACTCACATCCATCGAGTCAGTGATGCCATCCAGCCATCTCATCCTCGGTCATCCCCTTCTCCTCCTGCCCCCAATCCCTCCCAGCATCAGAGTCTTTTCCAATGAGTCAACTCTTCGCATGAGGTGGCCAAAGTACTGGAGTTTCAGTTTTCGCATCATTCCTTCCAAAGAAATCCCAGGGTTGATCTCCTTCAGAATGGACTGGTTGGATCTCCTTGCAGTCCAAGGGACTCTCAAGAGTCTTCTCCAACACCACAGTTCAAAAGCATAAAACTGTTGGTAAAGTTAAAAGACCTCCTCTCCAGACAATAATAAAAAGATCCCGACCCAAAATTAACTTCCAATCGAGGAAGTATTTGTATTTTTTCCAAAGGATGCAGATTCGTCAATTTGGATCCCAGACAGATTGATTCGCCACAAAACAAAAAGAGAACTCCTCTGCCACTGCAGCCTCACAGAACAGCCGAGCGCCAGGAGCCACGGGTGGGGCCAGCCTGACTGACTGACAGAACCCAGTGCGCCACACTCCCAGCCTTGTAGCAGTGCCAGTGTCCATCTGCAAAAACTATGGGATAGAGACTTGATGGGGAAAACAGATATATGGTAACTGCATACTATTTGCTCAGTTTTTGTCTCTCTTCGCTGCCTCTAGACCCGAAGCTGTTTCAAGGGAGGGCGGGGCGAGGGCTGCCGCTCGAGCCGGCAGCACAGACAAGATAAACATTGAGATCCCAGCAGGACTGACAGCTGCTGCAGCACAAACTCCAACCAGAAAATGACTCTATTTACTCTATTTTGGCTTGTCTACCCTCTCCTTATGTTTTTCTCTTTACTAATGATTCTGGAAACCTTAATGTACAAATGGACCTAATGTAGTGTCTTGTGAACAATGTATGCTTTCATCTTGTTTAACTCCTCAAAATAATGTTTGCTCTTTTGTTGCTTTAAAAATGTCCTGTAACGGTAACAGCTTATTGACATGATAATTATGTTCTTGCTGTGTAACAACAATTGTTACTATAATTGTTATTGTTACTGTGGCAGCATTATCACTGACTTAAACAAGTGCAAATGCCCAATATATTGAGAAATCTTATTTTAGGTGTTTGGAACAGCTCAGATATTAGTTTAGACTTAGGGAAACTTCATAAGCAGATTCAGACCTTGGAACAATCCTGATTAGATTTTACCACCACAGGAGAAGCCAATGACTTTTTCCATACCTTCTCTAACTTCATTTCTAGAAAGACTATTCTGACTACTGTTTATAATTTTGCTCCTCGTAATCATTCTTCCTTGTATTGTAAGGATTTTTCAGCAGAGCATTCGGAATCTTGGGACCAAACAGCACCTGAGTTAAAAATAATAATAATAATAATAAAGGGGGAGATGTCGGGAGTCAGCGTGAGGAATCCCGCCCATGACAAGGTCATGTGGAATGAAGCCTGACAGAATGCAAGGGCATGATCAGGTTTCAGTGGTTCCCCCTGGAATTTCCTGAGCACCCACCCCCCAAAAAATAAGAATCTGCCAGCCTTTGTACTCTGCTTTTCCACTCTTCTAATATTCTCTGGAAAAAGTCAAATCAGGGCTTTAGTCTTCTGCATTTGAAAGGGATGTTTCAGTTAAACCCCCACTGATAACTCTCTAGCTTGCCTAACAGGTTCCCCCGGACCTCTTACAGCTTGTGAATTGCTTACAGCCCTCAACCACAAGAGGCACAAAGCTTAAAAACATCTTAAAGAAACAGAGCCTTTTCTAAGGAGTTAAAAATCATATTGGTGATGGGTTTTCATTGTTGACTCAATGATTGCTGCCAGGCCTCCATATTCTTTGTTTTAGGCACCTGGGAGGATGTTAATCAATGTAAGCAGGATATGGGAAAAGATATATAGTAGTTTTGATGTTAACAACACTAGAATTTTGAGTTAATTACTTTTCTTTGTTATATATCATTGCATTCCTCTTGTGTCCTTGCTATGTAAGAATGTAACTTTATTTAGTGCTTTCTGATAGTGGCACCAGGCTTTGGGAAGATCAACACAAAGAAGTCTTCTGGTTGACAAACACTTATCAGAAAAAAGGTTGTAAAATGTTAATTGGCCCTCTGGCTATAAAATGATGTAAATCACTTAAGACTTGTGTATACAATTAGGTATGCAGAAAGAAAAGCCTTGTTTTGATAAGACTCAGGGCTGCTGATGCTGCATAATTTTGTACTACCCATTGATCACTATGTACAATCCAAAAGGTATAAAAGGCATTTCTGGACAATAGGGTCCGGGCCAGTCACTGGACTGGTTTCCTCCGTGTCTCCTCTTTACTCTAATTTCAAGGTGAATTCCCAACTGGGACGTGGAGGCTCATCAAGTCTACTTACTTGTTCCGGCTTCTAAGATCCGTAAGAGAGAGAGCCCAAGGTGGGGCACTCTCCGATATTCAAGTGGATGCAGGCGGCCTAACGTAGATGGTGCAAGTTCCTTGTCTGGAACTTTATGGGCTTTCCATGTAAAGCAAGTTATTCAGCCTCTTTTCTCCACTAAATATTCCTACTACACTATTTCTTCCTAATCTAATCTTATATTAATAAGTAAATAAATTTTCCTCGCCAAAGCCGTCTCTCCTATGAATCACCCTGGTTCCACCGGGGCTGGACACTGGCAGACCCACAAATATCTCAGTCCACTCCAGATGAACCTGATTTCCCTGCACTGCCTTGACTGTGACAGCAAGTATCGACTCACACCATGATGGCACGTGTGACAGCCCTGTGGCACTTTGAGGGAAAGCCACAGATCCCTGTGTCAACACGACGGGAAGACTGACACTGCTGCTACAGCTCGGGAGGAAAGTGGACATGCATGACTCCACTTGAGACTAGGTCTGACTCCTCTGTGGAGACTCCAGAGGAACACCAATATCCATGTCAGCACTGGAGAGGAAACCTCAGGTTCCGGCCTCAGCTCCGATGAGGACGTGGGACCTGGCACCAACTGGGGAGGAATTCCTAGAGGCCCCTTGCAATTCGCATGGAGACTGGCCTTTCCTGAGACCAAACGAGTGGGTCCCTGAGGTCCCCATCGTAACTCGAGAGGGACCTGCCACAACTCGTGACAAACCAGGAGATTCTCCTCTCCAGGCGACATGAGGCCCTTTTCCACTGCAGCCTCTCGTGAAAAATCACACCTTCCCTCTTGGACCCTGAAAGGGTCCTTCACAACATTGCTGCAACTCAAGAAGTTCCCCGACATACCCGTCTCCACTCGAGAGGAACACCAAAGGTCCCGCCACAACTCAAGAGGAGACCCTTGTCCCCTCCTCAGCTCGAGATGAGGGTTGATTTCCCTGCTTCTTTGGGAAAGGATTCCTGGTGTTCCCGTAGCATCTCAGGAGGAGGCAATCTCAACAGAAAGTCGAGAGGAACTCCAGGGGTCATGACACCATTCCAAAAGACCCCCATATGTCTCAGTCCACACCAGATGAACTTGATTTCCCTGCACTGCCTCGACTGTCACCCCGAGTATCGACTCACACCACAGTGGCACGTGTGACAGCCCTGTATCACCTCGAGGGAAACCACAGAACCCTGTGTCAACTGGACGGGAAGCCTGACACTGCTGTTACAGCTTGCGTGTAAAGCGGACGTGCATGTCTCCATTTGAGACGAGGCCTAACTCCAGTGTGGAGACTCCAGAGGAACACCAAAATCCATATCAGCACTGGAGAGAAAACCTCAGGTTCCAGCCTCAGCTCCAGACGAGGACTTAGGACCTGGCACACACTGGAGATGAATCCAGAAAGGCCCATCGCAACTCACATGGATACTGGCCTTTTCTGAGGCCACAGGAGTGGGTCCCTGTGGTCCCCATCTTAACTCGAGAGGTACCTGTGACAACTCGAGAAAAACCAAGACATTCACACCTCCCTGCGAGATGAAGCCCTTTTCCACTCCGGTGCCTCGAGGGAAACCACACCTTCCCTCTTGGACCTCCAAAGGTTCTTTCACACCCTTGCTGCAACTCAAGAAGCTCCCCAACACACCCGTTTCCACTCGAGAGGAACACCAAGGGTCCCACCACAACTCAAGAAGAGCCTTGTTGTCCCCTCCTCAACTCGAGATGAGGGTTTCTTTTCTGCATCATCAGGAAAGGATTCCTGGCATTCCCAACACAGCTCAGGAGGAGGCGCTCTCAACATGAAAGTCAAGAGGAACTCCACGGGTTGTTCCACCATTCCGAAACACCACCAAATGTCTCAGTCAACTCCAGATGAACGTCATTTCCCTCCACTGCCTCGACTGTCACCCCGAGTATCGACTCACACCACGGGGGCATGTGTGACAGCCCTGTGGCACCTCGAGGGAAAGCCACAAATCCCTGTGTCAACTCGACGGGAAGCCTGACACTGCTGCTACAGCTCAGGAAGAAAGCGGACGTGCATGTGTCCACTCGAGACAAGGCTTGACTCCCCTGTGGAGACTACAGAGGAACCTCAAGGTCCATGTCAGCACTGGAGAGAAAGCCTCAGGTTCCAGCCTCAGCTCCAGGTGAGGACTTAAGACCCGGCACTGACAAGAGAGGAATCCCGAGAAACCCCTCACAACTCACATGGAGACTGACCTTTCCTGAGACCACACAAGATGCTCCCTGAAGTCCCCATCGTAACTCGAGAGGAAACTGCCACAACCCGATAAAAACCAGGAGGTTTTTTTCCTCCAGGTGAGATGAGGCTCTTTTCCACTGTAGCGTCTAGAGATAAATCACACCTTCCCTCTTGAACCTCGAAAGGGTCTTTGGCACCCTTGCAGCAGCTCAAGAAATTCCCCAAAATACCCATCTCCACTCGAGAGAAACACTGAAGGTCCCACCAAACTCAAGAGGAGCCCAGCTTCCCCGTTCTAAGCTTGAGATGAGGGTTCCTTTCCCTTCTTCATCGGGAAAGGATTCCCGGCATTCCCGTCTCACCTCAAGAGGAGGCACTCTCTAAAGGATAGTTGGGAGGAACTCCAGGAGTAGTGCCACCATTCCAAAAGAACCCTAGATATCTCAGTTCATTACAGATGAACCTGATTTCCCTGCACTGCCTCGACTGTGACACCGAGTATCGACTCACACCACGGTGGCAAGTGTGACAGCCCTGTGGTAAAGCCTCGAGGGAAAGCCACAGATCCCTGTGTCAACTCGATGGGAACCCTGACACTGCTGCTACAGCTCGGGAGGAAAGCAGATGTGCATGTCTCCACTCGAGATGAGGCCTGACTCCCCTGTGGAGACTCCAGAGGAACCCCACAATCCATGTCAGCACTGGAGAGGAAACATCAGGTTCCAGCCTCGGCTATACATGAGGACTTAGGACCCAGCACTGACTGGAGAGGAATCCTGAGAGGCCCTTCACAACTCGTAATGCGACTGGCCTTTACTGAGGCCACACGAGCCTGTCCCTGAGGTCCCCATCTTAACTTGAGAGGGATCTGCCGAAACTCGAGAAAAACCAGGAGATTCTCCCCTCCAAGTGAGATGAGGCCATTTTCCACTGCAGCATCTCCAGGGCAAGCACTCCTTCCCTCTTGGACCATGAAAGGGTCCTTCACACCCCTGCTGCAACCTACAAAGTTCCCCGAAATACCCATCTCCACTCGAGAGGAACACCGAGGGTCTCGACACAACTCAAGAGGAACCCCATTTCCCCCTCCTCAGCTCGAGATGAGGGTTCCTTTCCCTGCTTTGTCCGGAAAGGATTCCCGGCATTCCTGTCGCATCTCAGGAGGAGGTGCTCTCACCAGGAAAGTTCAGAGGAACTCCAGGGGTCATGCCACCATTCCAAAAGGCCACCAAATGCCTCAGTCCACTCCAGATGAACCTGATTTCGCTGCACTGCCTCGACTGTCATGCTGAGTATCGACTCACACCACGGTGGCATGTGTGACAGCCCTGTCACACCTCAAGGGAAAGCCACAGATCCCTTTGTCAACTCGACGGGAAGCCTGACAATGCTGCTACAGCTCGGGAGGAAAGGGGACGTGCATCTCTTCCCTCGAGACAAGGCCTGACTCCGATGCGGAGACTCCAGAGGAACTCCAAGATCCACGTCAGCACTGGAGAGGAAACCTCAGGTTCCGGCCTCAGCTCCAGAAGAGGACTTAGGACACAGCACTGACTGGAGAGGAATCCCGAGAAGCCCCTCGCAACTCACATGGAGACTGGTAGTTCCAGAGCCACACGAGCGGGTCCCTGAGTTCCCCTTGGTAATTAGTAGGACCTGCCGCAACTCGAGAAAACCCAGAAGATACTCCCCTCCAGGTGAGACGATGCCCTTTTCCACTGTGGAGTCTCCAGGGAAATCACACCTTCCCTCTTTGACCTCGAAAGGGTCCTTCTCACCCCTGCTGCAACTCACGAAGTTCCCCGATATACCCATCTCCACTCAAGAGCAACACCAAAGGTCCTGCCACAACACAGGAGGAGCCCCATTGTCCTATCCTCAATTTGAGATGAGGGTTCCTTTCCCTGTTTCATCGGGAAAGGATTCCCAGCATTCCCGTTGCATCTCAAGAAGAGTTGCTCTCAACAGGAAAGTCAAGAGGAACTCCAGTTGTCATGCCACCATTCCAAAAGTCCCCCAAATGTCTCAGTCCACTTCAGATGAACCTGATTTCCCTGCACTGCCTCGACTGTCACCCCGAGTATCGACTCACACTACGGTGACAAGTGTGACAGCCCTGTGGCACCTCGAGGGAAAGCCACAAAACCCTTTGTTAACTTGACGGGAATCCTGACACTGCTGCTATAGCTCGGGAGGAAAGTGAACGTGCATGTCTCCACTCGAGACGAGGCCTGACTCTCCTGTGGAGACTCCATAGGAACCCAAATATCCATGTCAGCATTTGAGAGGAGACCTCAGGTTCTGGCCTCAGCTCCAGACGAGGACGTAGGACCCGGCACCAACTGGAGAGGAATCCTGAGAGGCCCTTCACAACTTGCATGGAGACTGGACTTTCCTATGGCCACACGAGTGGTTCCCTGAGGTCCCCGTCTTAACTCGAGAGGGACCTGCCGCAACTCGAGAAAAACCAGGAGATTCTCCCCTCCAGACTAAATGAGGCCCTTTTCTACTGTGGCGTCTTGAGGGAAATTACACCTTCCCTCCTGAACCTCGAAAGGGTCCTTCACACCCTTGCTGCAACTCAAGAAGTTCCCGACATACCCATCTCCACTCGAGAGGAATAATGATGGTCCTGCCACAATGTAAGAGCAGCTGCGTTATCCCATCCTCAGCTCGAGATGAGGGTCCTTTCCCTGCTTTGTAGGGAAAAGATTCCCGGCATTCCCGTAGCATCTCAAGAGGAGGCACTCTCAACAGGAAAGTCGAGAGGAACTCCAGGGGTCATGCCACCATTCCAAAATTCCCCCAAATGTCTCAGTCCATGCCAGATGAACCTGATTTCCTGCACTGCCTCAATGTCAATCTGAGTATTGAAACACACCACAGTGGCACATTTGACAGCCCTCTGGCACCTCGAGGGAAAGACACAGATCCCTGTGTTAACCCGACGAGAAGCCTGACACTGCTGCTACAGCTCGGGGAGAAAGCAGACATGCATGTCTCCACTTGAGATGATGCATGACTTCCCTGTGAAGTCTCCAGAGGAACCCCAAGATCCATGCAAGCACTGGAGAGGAAACCTCAGATTCCGGCCTTAGCTCCAGACGAGGACTTAGGACCCGGCACCGACTGGAGAGGAATCTTGAATGGCCCCTCACAACTCGCATGGAGACTGGCCTTTCCTGAGGCCAAACAAGCGGGTCCGTGAGGTCCCCATCGTATGTCAAGAGGGACCTGCTGCATCTCGTGAAAAATCAAGAGATTCTCCCCTCCAGGCGAGATGAGGCCCTTTTACACTGCAGCATCTCGAGGGAAATCACATCTTGCCTCTTGGACCTCAAAAGGTTCTTTCACACCCTTGCTGCAACTCAAGAAGTTCCATGACATAGCCGTCTCCACTCGAGAGGGACACCGAGGGTCCCACCACAACTCAAGAGGAGCCCCGTTGTCCCGTCCTCAGGTCGACATGAGGGTTGTTTCCCTGCTTCGTCGGGAACAGATTCCCAGCTTTCTTGATGCATCTCAGGAGGAGGCTCTCTCAACATTAAAGGTCGAAAGGAACTCCAGGGGTCGTGCCCCCATTCCAAAAGACCACCAAATGTCTAAGTCCACTCCAGATGAACCTGATTTCCCTGCACTTTCTTGACTGTCACCCCGAGCATCGACTCACAGTACGGTGGAATGTGTGACATCCCTGTGGCACCTCGAGGGACAGCCACAGATCTCCATGTCAACTCATTGGGAAGCCTGACACTGCTGCTACCGCTTGGGAGGAAAGCAGATGTGCATGTCTCCACTCGAGACGAGGCCTGACTCCCCTGTAGAGACTCCAGAGGAACCCCAAGACTCATGTCAGCACTGGAGAGGAAACCTCAGGTTCCAGTCTCAGCTCCAGATGAGGAGTTAGGACCCAGCACCGACTGGAGAGGAATCCCGAGAGGCCCCTTGCAACTCGCATGGAGACTGGCGTTTCCTGAGGCCACACAAGTGGGTCCCTGAGGTCTTCATCTTAACTTGAGAGGGACGTGCTGCAACTCGAGTAAAACCTGGAGATTCTCCCCTCCTGGCGAGATGTGGCCCTTTTCCACTGTGGAGCCTTGAGGGAAATCACACCCTCCTTCTTGGACCTCGAAAGGGTCCTTCGCACCCTTGCTACAACTCAAGAAGTTCCCCGGTATTACCGTTGCCCTGGAGAGGAACACCGAGGGTCCTGCCACAACTGAAGAGGAGCCCCGTTGTCCCCTCCTCAACTCGAGATGAGGGTTCCTTTCCCTGCTTCATCAGGAAAGGATTCCCGGCATTCCCGTCACATCTCAGGAGGAGGCACTCCCAACAGCAAAGTCGAGAGGAACTCCAGGGGCTGTACTACTATTCCAAAAGACACCCAAATGTCTCAGTCCACTCCAGATGAACATAATTTCCCTGCATTGCCCCGACTGTCACCCCAAGAATAGACTCACACCATGGTGGCACATGTGACAGCCCTGTGGCACCTCGAGGGAAAGAAACAGATCCCTCAGTCAACTCGTCGGGAAGCCTGACACTGCTGCTACCGCTCAGGAGGAAAGCAGACATGCATGTCTCCACTCGAGACAAGGCCTGAATCCCCTGTGGAGACTCCAGGGGAACCCCTAGATCCATGTCAGCACTGGAGAGAAAACCTCAGTTTCCAGCCTCAGCTCAAGATGAGGACTTAGGACCTGGAACCGACTGGAGAGGAATCCCGAGAGGCCCCTTGCAACTCGCATGGAGACTGGCCGTTCCTGAGGCCAAACGAGCAGGTCCCTGAGGTCCCCATTGTAACTCGAGAGGGACCTGCCACAACTCGAGAAAAACTAGGAGATTCTCCCCTCCAGGCGAGATGAGGTCCTTTTCCACTGTGGCGTGTCGAGAGAAATTACACCTTCCCTCTTAGACCTCGAAACGTTCCTTCACCCCCTTGATGCAACTCAAGAAGTTCCCTGACATACCCGTCTCCACTCAAGAAGAGTACCGAGGGTCCTGCCACAACTCAAGAGGAGCCCCGTTGTCCCCTCCTCAGGTCGAGATGAGGACTCCTTTCACTGCTTCATCGGGAAAGGATTCCCAGCATTCCTGTTGCATCTCAGGAGAAGGCAGTCTCAACAGGAATGACTAGAGGATCTCCAGGGGTAGTGCCGCCATTCCAAAAGACCCCCAAATATCTCAGTCCACTACAGATGAACCTGTTTTTCCCTGAACTGCCTCGACTGTCACCCCAAATATCGACACAGACCATGGTGGCACATGTGACAGCCCTGTGGCACCTCGAGGGAAAGACACAGATCCCTGTGTCAACTCGACGGGAAGCCTGACACTGCTGCTACAGCTCGGGAAGAAAGCGAACATTCATATCTCCACTCGAGACGAGGCCTGACTCCCCTTTGGAGACTCCAGAGGAACCTCAAGATCCATGTCAGCACTGGAGAGAAAACCTCAGGTTCTGGCCTCAGCTCCAGAGGAGGACTTAGGACCCGGCACTGACTGGAGAGGAATCCCGACAGATTCCTCGCAACTCGCATGGAGACTGGCCTTTTCTGATGCCTCACAAGCGGGTCCCTGACATCCCCATCGTAAGTCTGGAGGAACCTGCCTCAGCTCGAGAAAAACCAGGAGATTCTCCCCTCCCGGTGAGATGAGGCCCTTTTCTGCTGTGGCGTCTCACAGGAAATCACACCTTCCCACTTGGACCTTGAAAGGGTCCTTCAAACTCTTGCTGCAACTCAAGAAGTTCCCCGACATACCCGTCTCCACTCGAGAGGAGCACCGAGGGTCCCGCCACAACTCAAGAGGAGCCCCATTTTCCCATCCTCAGCTCGAGATGAGGGTTCTTTCCCCTGCTTCGTTGGGAAGGGTTTCCCGGCATTCCCGTCGCATCTCAAAAGGAGGAGCTCTCCACAAGAAAGTCGAGAAGAACTCCAGGGGTCTTGCCACCATTCCAAAAGACACCCAAAAGTCTCAGACCACTCCAGAAGAACCTGATTTCCCTGCACTGCCTTGACTGTCACCCCTAGTATAGACTCAAACCTCGGTGGCACATTTGACAGCCCTGTGGCACCTCGAGGGAAAGCCACAGATGCTGTGTCAACTTGACATGAAGCCTGACACTGCTGCTACATCTCCGGAGGAAAGCGGACGTGCATGTCTCCACTCGATAGGAGGCCTGACTCCCCTGTGGAGACTCCAGAGGAACACCAAGATCCATGTCAGCACTGGAGAGGAAACCTCAGCTTCTGGCCTCAGCTCAACACTTGGACTTAGGACCCGGCACTGACTGGAGAGGAATCCCGAGAGGCCCCGCACAACTCGCATGGAGTCTGGCCTTTTCTGAGGCAACACGAGCGGGTCCCTGAGGTCCCCGTTAAAACTCGAGAGGGATCTGCCGATACTCGAGAAAAGCAAGGAGATTCTCCCCTCCCAGAGAGAAGAGGCCCTTTTCCTCTGCGGTGTCAAGGGGGAAATCACACCTTCCCTCTTTAACCTTGAAAGGGTCCTTCACACCCTTGCTGCAACTCAAGAAGTTCCACGAGATACCCATCTCCATTCGAGAGGAACACCGAGGGTCCAGCCACAAATCCAGAGGAGCCCCCTTGTCCCCTCCTCCAGTGGAGATGAGGGTTCCATTCCCTGCTTAGTCAGGAAAGGATTCCCGGCGATCCTGTCACATCTCAGGAGGAGGCGCTCTCAACAGGAAAGTTGAGAGGAACTCCAGGTGTCATGCCCCCACTCCAAAAGACACCCAAATGTCTCAGTCGGCTCCAGATGAACCTGATTACCCTGCATTGCCTTGACTGTTGCCCTGAGTGTTGACTCACACCACGGTGGCACGTGTGAAAGCCCTGTGGCACCTCGAGGGAAAGCCAAAGATCCTGTTTCAACTGGATGGGAAGCCTGACACTGCTGCTACAGCTTGGGAGGAAAGCACACGTGCATGTCTCCAATCAAGACGAGGTCTGGCTGCCCAGTGGAGTCTCCAGAGGAACCCCAAATTCCATGTCAGCACTGGAGAGGAAACCTCAGTTTCTGGCCTCAGCTTCAGACGAGGACTTAGGACCTGGGACTGACTCGAGAGAAATCCCGAGAACCCCGTGCAACTCACATGGCGACTGGCCTTTCCTGAGGCCACACGACCAGGTCCCTGATTTCCCATTGTAACTCCAGAGGGATCTGCTTCAAATTGAGAAAAACCAGGAGATTCTCCCCTGCAGGCAAGATGAGGCCCTTTTCCGCTGCGCTGACTCGAGGGAAATCACACCTTCCCTCTTGGACCTGAAAAGGGTCCTTCACACCATTGCTGCAACTCAAGAAGCTCCCCGACATACCCGTCTCCACTCGAAAGGAACACCGAGGGTCCCGCCACAACTCAAGAGGAGCCACATTGTCCCCTACTCAGCTCAAGATGAGGGTTCCTTTCTCTGCTTTGTTGGAATAGGATTCCCGGCATTCCAGTCACACCTCAGGAGGAGGCGCTCTCAACAGGAAAGTCAAGAGGAACTCCAGGAGTCGTGCCACCAATGCAAAAGACCCACAAATGTCTCAGTCACTGCAGATGAACCTGATTTCCCTGAACTGTCACGACTGTCACCCCAAGTACAGACTCACATCACGGTGGCACGTGTGAAAGCCCTGTGGCACCTCGAGGGAAAGCCACAGATCCTGTGTCAACTTGACGGGAAGCCTGACACTGCTGCTACAGCTTGGGAGGAAAGCGCACATGCGTGTCTCCAATCGAGACGAGGTCTGGCTGTCCTGTGGAGTCTCCAGAGGAACCCCAAATTCCATGTCAGCACTGGAGAGGAAACCTCAGTTTCCAGCCTCAGCTTCAGATGAGGACTTAGCACCTGGTACCGACTCGAGAGAAATCCCGAGAGCCCCACGCAACTCACATGGTGACTGGCCTTTCCTGAGGCCACATGACCGGGTCCCTGATTTCCCATCGTAACTCCAGAGGGATCTGCCTCAAATTGAGAAAAACCAGGAGATTCTCCCCTCCAGGTGTGATGAGGCCCTTTTCCACTGCGCCGACTCGAGGGAAATCACACCTTCCTTCTTGGACCTGGAAAGGGTTCTTCACACCCTTGCTGCAACTCAAGAAGTTCCCGGACATACCTATCTCCACTCGAAAGGAACACCGAGGGTCCCGCCACAACTCAAGAGGAGCCCTCTTGTCCCCTATTCAGTTCAAGATGAGGGTTCCTTTCCCTGCTTTGTTGGAATAGGATTCCCGACATTCCCGTCGCACCTCAGGAGGAGGCGCTTTCAACAGGAAAGTCGAGAGGGAACTCCAGGGGTCATGCCACCAATGCAAAAGACCCACAAATGTCTCAGCCACTGCAGATGAACCTGATTTTCCTGAACTGCCACGACTGTCACCCTGAGTATCAACTCACACCACAGTGGCACGTGTGAAGGCCCTGTGGCACCTCGAGGGAAAGCCACAGATCCTGTGTCAACTCGAAGGGAAGCCTGACACTGTTGGTACCGCTTGGGAGGAAAGCGGACGTGCATGCCTCCACTCGAGACGAGGCCTCACTCCCCTGTGGAAACTCCAGAGGAACACCAAGATCCATGTCAGCACTGGAGAAGAAACTTCAGGTTCTGGACTCAGCTCAACAGGAGGACTTAGGACCCGGCACCGACTGGAGAGGAATCCTGAGAGGCCCCGTGCAACTCGCATGGAGTCTGGCCTTTTCTGAGGCAACACAAGAGGGTCTCTGAGGTCCCTGTTGAAACTCGAGAGGAATCTGCTGATACTCGGGAAAAAACAGGAGATTCTCCCCTCCCTTTGAGATGAGGCCCTTTTCCTCTGCGCCGTGTAGAGGGAAATCACACCTTTCCTCTTTAACCTTGAAAGGGTCCTTCACACCCTTGCTGCAACTCAGGAAGACCCATGAGATACCTGTCTCCACTCGAGAGGAACACTGAGGGTCCCACCACAACTCAAGAGGAGCCCCCTTGTCCCCTCCTCTGGTCGAGATGAGGGTTCCATTCCCTGCTTAGTCAGGAAAGGTTTCCCGGCCTTCCCGTCACATGTCAGGAGGAGCCTCCTTAAACAGGAATGTCGAGAGGAACTCCAGGTGTCGTGCCCCAATTCCCAAAGACACCCAAATATCTCAGTCCACTCCAGATGAACCTGATTACCCTGCATTGCCTTGACTGTCACCCCGAGTATCGACTCACACCACGGTGGCACATGTGAAAGCCCTGTGGCACCTCAAGGGAAAGCCACAGATCCTGTGTCAACTCGACAGGAAGACTGACACTGCTGCCACAGTTTGGGAGGAAAGCGCATGTGCATGTCTCCAATCGAGACGAGGTCTGTTTCTCCTGTGGAGTCTCCAGAGGAACTCCAAATTCCATGCCAGCACTGGAGAGGAAACCTCAGGATCCTGCCTCAGCTCCAAACCAGGACTTAGGACCTGGCCCTGACTGGAGAGGAAATCCAAGAGTTCCTTCACAACTTGCATGGAGACTGGCCTTTCGTGAGGCCACACGAGCGGGTCTTTGAGGTCCCCATGCTAACTCGAGAGGGACCTGCTGCAACTCGAGAAAAACCAGGAGATTCACCTCTCCAAGAGAGATGAGGTTCTTTTCCACTGCAGCGTGTCGAGAGAAATCACACCGTCCTTCTTGGACCTCGAAACGTTCCTTCACCCCCTTGATGCAACTCAAAAAGTTCCCCGACATACCCGTCTCCACTCGAGAAGAGCACCAAGGGTCCTGCCAAAACTCAAGAGGAACCCCATTGTCCCCTCCTCAGCTAGATATGAGGACTCCTTTCACTGCTTCATTGGGAAAGGATTCCCGGCATTCCTGTCGCTTCTCAGGAGCAGGCACTCTCAACAGAAATGCCTAGAGGAATTCCAGGGGTAGTGCCACCATTTCAAAAGACCCCCAAATGTCTCAGTCCACTACAGATGAACTTGATTTCCCTGAACTGCCTCGACTATCACCCCGTGTATCAACTCAGACCATGGTAGCACGTGTGACAGCCCTGTGGCACCTTGAGGGAAAGCCACAGATCCCTGTGTCAACTCGACGGGAAGCCTGGCACTGCTGCTACAGCTCGTGAGGTAAGCGGACGTGCATGTCTCCACTCGAGAGGAGGCCTGACTCCCTTGTGGAGACTCCAGAGGAGTCTCCCCCAAGATCTATTTCAGCATTGGAGAGGAAAACTCAGGTTCCGGCCTCAGCTCAAGATGAGGACTAGGACCCGGGAACTGACTAGAGAGGAAATCCGAGAGGCCCCTCGCAACTCGCATGGAGACTGGCCTTTCCTGAGGCCACACGAGTGGGTCCCTGAGGTCCCCATCATAACTCGAGAGGGAGCTCCTGCCACTCAAGAAAAATCAGGAGATTCTCCCCTCCAGGCAAGATGAGGGCCTTTCCCACTTCTGCGTGTCGAAAGAAATCACACCTTCCATCTTGGACCTCGAAAGGTCCTTCACACCCTTGCTGCAACTCAAGAAGTTCCCCGACATACCCATCTCCACTCGAGTGGAGCACCGAGTGTCCCGCCACAACTCACGATGAGACCCATTGTCCCATCCTCAGCCTGAGATGAGGGCTCCTTTCACTGCTTCGTCAGGATAGGATTCCCGGCATTCCTGTCGCATCTCAAAAGGAGGCGCTCTCAACAGAAACATAGAGAGGAACTCCAGTGGTCGTGTCACCATTGCAAAAGACCGCAAAATGTCTCAGTCCACTCCAGAGGAACCTGATTTCCCTGCACTGCCTCGAATGTTACCCCTAGTATCGACTAACACCACGGTGGCACGTATGACAGCCCTGTGGCACTTCGAGGGAAAGCCACAGATCCCTGTGTCAGCTTGATGGAAAGCCTGACACTGATGTTACAGCTCGGGAGGAAAGCAGACGTGCATGTCTCCACTCGAGACGAGGCCTGACTCCCCTGTGGAGACTCCAGAGGAACCCCAAGATCCGTGTCAGCAGTGGAGAGGAAATCTCAGGTTGTGGCCTCAGCTCCAGATGAGGACTTAGGAACCGGCACTGACTGGAGAGGCATACCGAGAGGCTCGTCGCAACTTGCATGGAGAGTGGCCTTTCCTGAGGCCACACAAGCAGGTCCCTGAGGTCCCCATCGTAACTCGAGAGGGACCTGCCGCAAATCAAGGAAAACCAGGAAATTCTTCCCTCCGGGCGAGATAAGGCCCTTCTCCACTGCGGTGTCTTGAGGGAAATCACATCTTCCCTTCTGGACCTCAAAAGTGTGTTTCACACCCTTGCTGCAACTCACGAAGTTCCACGACATACCCGAATCCATTCGAGAGGAACACCGAGGGTCCCGCCACACCTCAAGAGGAGCCACGTTGTCCCATACTCAGCTCGAGATGAGGCCTCCTTCCACTGCTTCGTCGGGAAAGGATTCCTGGCATTCCTGTCGCATCTCAGGAGGAGGCGCTCTCAACAGGAAAATCGAGAGGAACTCCAGGGGTCGTGCCACCATTCCAAAAGACCCCAAATGTTTCAGTCCATGCCAGATGAACCTGATTTCCCTGCACTACCACGACTGTCACCCCGAGTATCGACTCACACCATGGTGGCATGTGTGACAGCCCTGTGGCACCTCGAGGGAAAGCCACAGATCCCTGTGTCAACTCGACGGGAAGCCAGACACTGCTGCTACAGCTCGTGAGGTAAGCCATCGTGCATGTCTCCACTCGAGAGGAGGCCTGACTCTCATGTGGAGACTCCAGAGGTACCCCAAGATTTACTTTAGCATTGGAGAGGAAAACTCAGGTTCCAGCCTCAGCTCAAGATGAGGACTTAGGACCCGGCACCGACTAGAGAGGAAATCCGAGAGGCCCTTTGAAACTCGCATGGAGACTGGCCTTTCCTGAGGCCACATGAGCGGGTCTCTGAAGTCCCCATCGTAATTCGAGAGGGACCTGCTGCAACTCGAGAAAACCCAGGAGATTCTCCCCTCCAGGCAAGATGAGGGCCTTTTCTGCTTCTGCGTCTCGAGAGAATTCACACCTTCCCTCTTGGAGCTCGAAAGTGTCCTTCACACCCTTGCTGCAACTCAAGAAGTTCCCTGACATACCCGTCTCCTCTCGAGAGGAGCACCAAGGGTCCCGCCACAACTCATGAGGAGACCACATGAGGGCTTAGCTCAAGATGAGGGCTCCTTTCACTTATTCGTTGGGATAGGATTCCTGGTGTTCCCGTCGCATCTCAGGAGGAGGCGCTCTCAACATGAAAGTCGAGAGGAACTCCAGGGGTCGTACCACCATTCCAAAAGACCCCCAAATGTCTCTGTCCACTCCACATGAGCCTGATTTCCCTGCACTGCATCTGGAGTCACCCCGTGTATCCACTCACACCATGGTGACACGTGTGGCAGCCCTGTGGCACTTCAAGGGAAAGCCACAGTTCCCTGTGTCAACTCGACAGGAAGCCTGACACTGCTGCTACAGCTCGGGTGGAAAGTGGAGGTGCATGTCTTCACTCGAGAGGAGGCCTGACTCCCCTGTGGGGACTTCAGAGGAACTCCACGATCCACATCAGCACTGGAGAGGAAACCTCAGGTTCCGGCCTCAGCTCCAGATGAGGACTTAGGACCCAGCACCGACTCAAGAGAAATCCTGAGAAGCCCCGCTCAACTCGCATGGAGACTGGCCTTTCCTGAGGCCACTCAACCAGGTCCCTGATTTCCCCATTGTAACTCCAGAGGGATCTTCTGTAACTCGGGAAAAACAAGGAGATTTTCCCCTCCAGGCGAGATGTGGCCCTTTTCCACTGCAGCGACTCAAGGGAAATCACACCTTACCTCTTGGAGCTCGAAAGGGTCCTTCACACCCTTCCTGAACTCAAGAAGTTCCCCGACATACCCATCTCCACTCAAGAGGAGCACCGAGGGTCCTGCCACAACTCAAGATGAGCCCCGTTGTCCCCTCCTCAGATGGAGATGAGCGTTTGTTTCCCTGTTTTGTTGGGAAAGGATTCCCGGCATTCCTGTCGCATCTCAGGAGGAGAGGCTCTCAACAGGAAATTCGAGAGGAACTCCAGGGGTCGTGCCACCATTCCAAAAGACCCACAAATGTCTCAGTCCACTACAGATGTACCTGATTTCCCTGTAATGCCTCGACTGTCACTGCAAGTATGGACTCACACCACGGTGGCACGTGTGACAGACCTGTGGCACTTTGAGGGAAAACCTAAGATCCCTGTGTCAACATGATGGGAAGTCTGACACTGTTGCTACCGCTTGGGAGGAAAGCAGACATGCATGTCTCCACTCGAGATGAGGACTGACTCCCCTGTGGAAACTCCAAAGGAACACCACGATCCGTGTCAGCACTGGAGAGGAAACTTCAGGTTCAGGCCTCAGCTCCACACGAGGACTTAGTACCCGGCACAGACTGGAGAGGATTCCCAAGAGGCCCCTCGAAACTCGCATGGAGTCTGGCCTTTCCTGAAGTAACACGAGTGGGTCCCTGAGGTCCCTGTTGTAACTCAAGAGGGATCTGCCAAAACTCGAGAAAAACCAGGGGATTCTCCCCTCCCAGTGAGATGAGGCCCTTTTCCTCTGCGGTGTCTAGAGGGAAATCACACTTTCCCTCTTGGGCCTCGAAAGGGTCCTTCACACCCTTGCTGCAACTCAAGAAGTTCCCCGACATACCCATCTCCACACAAGAGGAACACCGACGAACACACCACAATTCACAGGAGCCCCGGTGTACCCTCCTCAGTTCAAGATGAGGGTTCCTTTCCCTGTTTCGTCGGGACAGGATTCCTGGCTGTCCTGTCGCATCTGAGGAGGAGGCGCTCTCAACAGAAAATTCGAGAGGAATTCCAGGGGTCGTGTCACCATTCGAAAAGACACCGAAATGTCT
This sequence comes from Cephalophus harveyi, assembly GCA_006410635.1. Taxonomy (NCBI): domain Eukaryota; kingdom Metazoa; phylum Chordata; class Mammalia; order Artiodactyla; family Bovidae; genus Cephalophus; species Cephalophus harveyi. The sequence continues at coordinate 32,006 of SJYT01013044.1, forward strand.
CAGTCCACTTCAGATGAACGTGATTTCCCTGCACTGCCTCGACTGTCACCCCGAGTATCGATTCACACCACAGTGGCACGTGTGACAGCCTTGTGGCCCCTCAAAAGAAAGCCACAGTTCCCTGTGTCAACTCGATGGGAAGACTGACACTGCTTCTAGAGTTTTGGAGGAAAGCAGACGTGCATGTTTCCATCCGAGACGAGGCCTGACTGCCCTGTGGAGACTCCAGAGGAACCCCAAGATCCATGTCAGCACTGGAGAGGAAACTTCAGGTTCCGGCCTCAGCTCCAGATGAGGACTTAGGACCCGGCACCGATTGGAGAGGAATTCCGAGAGGGCCAACACAACTCGCATGGAGACTGGCCTTTCTTGAGGCCACACGAAGGGGTCCCTGAGGGCCCCGTCGAAACTCGAGAGGGACCTGCCACAACTCAAGAAAAACCAGGAGATTCTCCCCTCCAGGCCAGATGAGGCCTTTTCCGCTGCAGCGTCACGACGGAAATGACACCTTCCCTCTTGGACCTTGAAACGTTCCTTCACCCCCTTGATGCAACTCAAAAATTTCCCCGTCATACCCGTCTCCACACGAGAAGTGCACCGAGGGTCCCGCCACAACTCAAGAGGAGCCCCGTTGCCCCCTCCTCAGCTCAAGATGAGGACTCCTTTCACTGCTTCATTGGGAAAGGATTCCCGGCATTCCCGTCGCATCTCAGGAGCAGGCGCTCTCAACACGAATGTCTAGAGGGACTGCAGGGGTCATGCCACCATTCCAAAAGACCCCCAAATGTCTCAACCCACTCCAGAGGAACCTGATTTCCCTGCACTGCTTCGACTGTCACCCCAAGTATCGACTCACACCACAGTGGCATGTGTGACAGCCCTGTGGGATAGCCTTGAAGGAAAGCCACAGATCCCTGTGTCAGCTTGATGGAAAGCCTGACACTGCTGCTAGAGCTCGGGAGGAAAGTGGACGTGCATGTCTCCACGTGAGATGAGGCCTGACTCCCCTGTAGAGACTCCAGAGGTACCCCAAGATCCATGTCAGCACTGGAGAGGAAACCTCAGGTTCTGGCCTCAGCTCCAGAAGAGGAATTAGAACCCAGCACGGATTGGAAGGAATCCCAAGAGGGCCAATGCAACTCGCATGGAGACTGGCATTTTCTGAGGCCACAGGAGCAATTCCCTGAGGTCGCCGTCATAACTCGAGAGGGACTTGCCGCAACTCGAGAAAAACCAGGAGATTCTCCCCTTCAGGAGAGATGAGGCTCTTTTCTGCTGTGGTGTCTAGAGTGAAATCACATGTTCCCTCTTGGACCTCCAAAGGATCCTTAACACCCTTGTTGCAACTCAAGAAGTTCCCTGACATACGCGTCTTCACTTGTGAGGAACACCAAGGGCCTCGTAACAACTCATGAGGAGTCCATTGTCTCCTCCTCATCTCGAGATGAGGGTTCCTTTCCCTGCTTCGTTGGGAAAGGTTTCCTGGCATTCCCGTCACATCTCAGGAGGAGCTGCTCTCAACAGGCAAGCCGAGAGGAACTGCAGGGTTCATCCCACCATTCCAAACGACCCCTAAGTGTCTCTGTCCGCTCCAGATGAACCTGATTTCCCTGCACTGCCTCGAATATCACCACGAGTATCGACTCACACTATGGGGGCACGTGTGACAGCCCTTTGGCACCTCGAGGGAAAGCCACTGATCACTGTGTCAACACAATGGGAATTCTGACACTGCTGCTAAAGCTCAGGTGGAAAGCATACATGCATGTCTCCACTCGAGTCGAGGCCTGACTCCTCTGTGGGGACTCCAGAGGAACCCAAGATACATTTCAGCACTGGAGAGGAAACTTCAGCTACTGGCCTCAGCTCCAGAGGAAGACTTAGGAGCCGGCAATGACTGGAGAGGAATCCCGACAGGCTCCTCGCAACTCGCATGGAGACTGGCCTTTCCTAAGGCCTCACGAGCGGATCCCTGACGTCCCCATCATAACTCAAAAGGGACCTGCCACAACTCGTGAAAAACCAGGAGATTCTCCCCTCCAGGTGAGATGAGGCCCTTTCCTGCTGTGGCATTTCGAGGGAAATCACACCTTCCCACTTGGACCTCGAAAGGGTCCTTCAAACCCTTGCTGTAACTCAAGAAGTTCCCCGACATACCTGTCTCCACTCGAGAGGAACACCGAGGGTCCCGCCACAACTCAAGAGGAGCCCCATTATCCCCTCCTCAGCTCTAGATGAGGGTTCCTTTCCCTGCTTCATCGGGAAAGGATTCCCGGCATTCCCGTCACATCTCAGGATGAGGCGCTCTCAACAGGAAAGACGAGAGGATCTCCATCTGCCACCATTCCAAAAGACCCCCAAATGTCTCAGTCCACTCCAGATGAACCTGATTTCCCTGCAATGCCAAGATTGCCACCCAGAATATCGACTCAAACAACGGTGGTACATGTAACAGCACTGGGGCACCTCGAGGAAAAACCACAGATCCCTGGTTCAACTCGATGGGAAGCCTGACACTGCTGCTAAGCTTAGGAGAAAAGCAGACATGCACGTCTCCCTCCACTCAAGACGAGGCCTGACTCCCCTGTGGAGACTTCAGAGGAACCCAAAGTTCCATGTCAGCACTGGAGAGGAAACCTCAGGTTCCAGCCTCAGCTCTAGATGAGGACTTAGGACCCAGAACCGACTGTAGAGGAATCCTTGGAGGACCCTCACAACTCGCATGGAGACTGGCCTTTCATGACGCCACATGAGCGGGTCCCTGATGTCCACGTTGTAATGTGAGAGGGACCTGCCACAACTCGAGAAAAACCAGGAGATTCTCCCCTCCAAGTGAGTTGAGGCCCTTTTCCGCGGTAGCTTCTCGAGGGAAATCACACCTTCCCTCTTGGACCTCAAAAGGGTCCTTCACACCCTTGCTGCAACTCAAGATGTTCCCCAACATACCCGTCTCCACTTGAGAGGAACACTGAGCGTCCCTCCAGAACTCAAGAGGAGCCCCGTTGTCCCCTCCTAAGCTCGAGATGAGGGTTCCTTTCCCTACTTCTTCAGGAAAGAATTCCCGGCATTCGTGTCAAATCTCAGGAGGAGGCGTTCTCAAGAGGAAAGTTGAGAGGAACTCCAGGGGTCATGCCACCATTCCAAAAGACACACAAATGTCTCAGTCTATTCCAGATGAACCTGATTTCCCTGCACTGCGTCGACTGTTACCCCGAGTATTGACTCACAGCATGGTGGCATGAGTGACAGCCCTGTGGCACCTCAAGGGAAAGCCACAGATACCAGTGTCAACTCGACAGGAAGCCTAACACTGTTGCTACATCTCGGGATGCAAGTGGACGTGCATGTCTCCACTCAAGACAAGGACTCCCCTGTGGAGACGCCAGAGGAAACACAAGATCCATGTCAGCACAAGGGAGGAAACCTCAGGTTCTGGCCTCAGCTCCCGAAGACGATTTAGGACCTGGCACTGACTGCAGAGGAATCCCGAGAGGCCCTTTGCAACTCGCATGGAGAGTGGACATTCCTGAGGCCACACGAGCGGGCCCCTGAGATCCCCATCTTAACTCGAGAGTGACCTGCCACAACTCGAGAAAAACCAGGAGATTCTCCCTTCCAGGCGAGATGAGGCCCTTTTCCACTGTGGCATCTCTTGAGTGAAATTACATGTTCCCTCTTGGACCTCGAAAGGGTCCTTTACACCTTTGCAGCAACTCAAGAAGTTCCCCGACATACCCGTCTCCACTTGAGAGGGACACCAAGGGTCCGGCCACAACTCAAGAGGAGCACCGTTGTCCTCTCCTCAACTCGAGATGAGGGTTCATTTCCCTGCTTCATCAAGAAAGGATTCCTCACGTTCCCATCGCATGTCAGGAGGATGCGCTCTCAACAGGAAAGTCTTGAGGAACTCCAGGGGTCATGCCTCCATTCCAAAAGACCCACAAATATCCAGTCCACTCGAGAGGAACCTGATTTCCCTGCACTTCCTCGACTGTCACCATGAGTATCGACACACACCACGGTGGCACGTGTGACAGCCCTGTGGCACCTCGAGGGAAAGCCACAGAACCCTGTGTTAACCTGACGGGAAGCCTGATACTGTTGCTACAGCTCGGGAGGAAAACACACGTGCATGTCTCCACTCGAGACGAGGAATGCCTCCCCTGTAGAAACTCCAGAGGAACCCAAAGATCCATGTCAGCACAGGAGAGGAAACCTAACGTTCCGGCCTCAGCTCCAGATGAGGACTTAGGAACCGGCATGGACTGGAGAGGAATCCTGAGAGGCCCCTCGCAACTCACATGAAAACTGGCCTTTCCTGAGGCCACACGAGGGGGTCTCTGATATCCGCTTCGTAACTCGAGAGGGACCTGCCGTAACTCGAGAGAAACCAGGAGATTCCCCCCTCCAGGTGAGATAAGGCCCTTTTCTGTGGCAGCATATTGAGGGAAATCACACCTTCCCGCTTGGATCTCGAAAGAGTCCTTCACATCCTTGCCGCAAGTCAAGAAGTTCCCCAACATACACGTCTCCACTCGAAAGGAACACCAAGGGTCCTGCCACAATTCAAGAGGAGCCCTGTTGTCCCCTCCTCAGCTCTAGATGAGGTTTCCTTTGCTTGATTCATCAGGAAAGCATTCCCCACTTTCCCGTCACATCTCAGGAGGAGGTGCTTTGAACAGGAAAGTCGAGAGGAACTCCAGGGGTCATGCCACCATTCCAAAAGACATCCAGATGTCTCAGTCCAGGCCAGATGAAGCTGATTTCCCTGCACTTCCAGGACTGTCACTTCAAGTAAAGTTCCCCGACATACCCGTCTCCACTTGAGAGGGACACCAAGGGTCCGGCCACAACTCAAGAGGAGCACCGTTGTCCTCTCCTCAACTCGAGATGAGGGTTCATTTCCCTGCTTCATCAAGAAAGGATTCCTCACGTTCCCATCGCATGTCAGGAGGATGCGCTCTCAACAGGAAAGTCTTGAGGAACTCCAGGGGTCATGCCTCCATTCCAAAAGACCCACAAATATCCAGTCCACTCGAGAGGAACCTGATTTCCCTGCACTTCCTCGACTGTCACCATGAGTATCGACACACACCACGGTGGCACGTGTGACAGCCCTGTGGCACCTCGAGGGAAAGCCACAGAACCCTGTGTTAACCTGACGGGAAGCCTGATACTGCTGCTACAGCTCGGGAGGAAAACACACGTGCATGTCTCCACTCGAGACGAGGAATGCCTCCCCTGTAGAAACTCCAGAGGAACCCAAAGATCCATGTCAGCACAGGAGAGGAAACCTAACGTTCCGGCCTCAGCTCCAGATGAGGACTTAGGAACCGGCATGGACTGGAGAGGAATCCTGAGAGGCCCCTCGCAACTCACATGAAAACTGGCCTTTCCTGAGGCCACACGAGGGGGTCTCTGATATCCGCTTCGTAACTCGAGAGGGACCTGCCGTAACTCGAGAGAAACCAGGAGATTCCCCCCTCCAGGTGAGATAAGGCCCTTTTCTGTGGCAGCATATTGAGGGAAATCACACCTTCCCGCTTGGATCTCGAAAGAGTCCTTCACATCCTTGCCGCAAGTCAAGAAGTTCCCCAACATACACGTCTCCACTCGAAAGGAACACCAAGGGTCCTGCCACAATTCAAGAGGAGCCCTGTTGTCCCCTCCTCAGCTCTAGATGAGGTTTCCTTTGCTTGATTCATCAGGAAAGCATTCCCCACTTTCCCATCACATCTCAGGAGGAGGCACTTTGAACAGGAAAGTCGAGAGGAACTCCAGGGGTCATGCCACCATTCCAAAAGACATCCAGATGTCTCAGTCCAGGCCAGATGAAGCTGATTTCCCTGCACTTCCAGGACTGTCACTTCAAGTATGGACTCCCACCACAGTGGCACGTGTGACAGCCCTGTGGCACGAGGGAAAGACACAGGTCCCTGGGTCAACTCGACAGGAAGCCTGACACTGCTGCTACAGCTCAGCAGGAAAGCAGACCAGCATGTTTTCCCTCGAGACGAGGACTGATTCCCCTGTGGAGACTACAGAGGAACCCCAAGATCAATTTCAGCACTGGAGAGGAAACCTCAGGTAACAGCCTCAGCTCCAGATGAGAACTTAAGACCCGGCACTGACTGGAGAGGAATCCTGAGAGGCACCTCCCAACTTGCATGGAGACTGGCCTTTCCTGAGGCCACACGAGCAGGTCCCTGAGGTCCCCGTCATAACTCGAGAGGGATCTGCCACAACTCGAGAAAAACCAGGAGATTCACCCCTTTCCGTGAGATGAGGCCCTTTTCTGCTGTGCTGTCTCGAGGGAAATAACACCTTCCCTCTTGGACCTCGAAAGGGTCCTTCACACCCTTGCTACAACTCAAGAAGTTCCCTGACATACCCGTCTACACTCGAGAGGAACACCGAGGGTCCCGCTACGACTCAAGAGGAGACCTGTTGTCTCCTCCTAAGATCAAGATGATGGTTCCTTTCCCTGTTTTGTCGGGAAAGGATTCCCAGGGTTCCCATCGCATCTCAGGAGGAGGTGCTCAACAGGAAACTCGAGAGGAACTCCAGGGGTCATGCCACCATTCCAAAAGACCCCCAAATGTCTCAGTGAACTCCAGATGAAGGTGATTTCCCTGTACTGCCTCGACTGTCACTCCAAATATTGACTCACACCATGGTGGCACGTGTGACAGCACTGTAGCACCTCGAGTGAAAGCCACAGATCCCTGTGTCAACTAGACGGGAAGCCTGACACTGCTGCTACAACTCTGGAGGAAAGTGGACATTCATGTCTCCACTCGAGAGGAGGCCTGACTCCCCTGTGGAGACTCCAGAGGAACCTCAAGATCCATGTCAGCACTGGAGAGGAAATCTCAGGTTCCAGCCTCAACTTCAGAGGAGGACTTAGGACCCGGCACCGATGGAAGAGGAATCCCGAGAGGCCCCTCGCAACTCGCATGGAGACTGGCCTTTCCTGAGGCCACACGAGCGGGTCCCTGAGGTCCTTGTAGCAACTCAAGAGGGACCTGCTGCAACTCGATAAAATTCAGGAGATTCTACCCTCCATTCAAGTTGAGGCCCTTTTCCAGTGAGGCATCTCAAGGGAAATCACACCTTCCCTTTTGGAACTCAAAAGGATCCTACATCCCCTTGCTGCAACTCAAGAAGTTCCCTGACATACCCTTCTACACTCGAGAGGAACACCGAGGGTCCCTAAACAACTCAAGAGGAGCCCCTTTGTCCATTTCTCAGGTCTAGATGAGGGTTCCTTTCCCTGCTTCGTAGAGAAAGGATTCCTTGTATTCCTGTTGCATCTCAGGAGGAGGCGCTCTCAACAGGAAAGTCGAGAGGAACTCCAGAGGTCGTACCACCTTTAAAAAAGGCCCCAAATGTCCCTGTTCACTCCAGATGAACCCCATTTCCCTGCACTGCATCTAGAGTCACTCCAAGTATCAACTCACAAAACAGTAGCACATGTGACAGCCCTATGGCACCTCGAGGGAAAGCCACAGTTCTCTGTGTCAACTTGACGAGAAGCCTGACACTCCTGCTACAGCTTGGGAGGAAAGCAGACGTGCATGTCTCCACTCGAGATGAGGCCTGACTCCGCTGTGGAGACTCCAGAGGAACTCCAAGATCCATATCAGCACTCGAGCAGAAACTTCAGGATCCGGCCTCAGCTTCAGATGAGGACTTAGGACCCAGCACCGACTGGAGAGGAATCCTGAGAGGCCCTGTGCAACTCCTATGGAGAATGGCCTTTCCTGAGGCCACACAACTGGGTCCCTGATTTCACCTTCATAACTCAAGAGGAACCTGCTGCAACTCGAGAAAAACGAGGAGGTTCTCCCCTCCAGGCGAGATGAGGGCCTTTTCCACTGTGACATCTCAAGAGAAATCACACCTTCCCTCTTGGACCTTGAAAGGGTCCTTCACATCCTTGATGCAACTCAAGAAGTTCCCTGACATAGCCGTCTCCATCGAGCGGAATACCGAGGGTCCTACCACAACTCAAGAGGAGCCCTGTTGTCACCTCCTCAGCTCGAGAAATGGTTTCCTTTCCTTGCTTCGTCAGGAAAGGATTCCTGGCGTTGCTGTCGAATCTCAGGATGAGGCGTTTACATCAGGAAAGTCGAGAGGAACTACGGGGGTCCTGCCATCATTCCAAAAGACCCCCAAATGTCTCAGTGCATTCCAGGTGAACATGATTTCCCTGCTCTGCCTTGAATTTCACCTCGAGTATCAACTCACACCATGTTTGCATGTGTTACAGCCCTGTGGCAACTCGAGGGAAAGCCACAGATCCAGGTGTCAACTTGCCGGGAAGACTTACACTACTGCTACAGCTCGGGAGGGAACCAGACGTGCATGTCTCCATTGATACAAGGCCTGATTTCCCTGTGGAGACTCCAGAGGAACCCTAAGATCCATGTCAGCATTGGAGAGGAAACCTCTTGTTCTGACTTCAGCTCCAAATGAGGACTTAGGACCCAGCACTGACAGGAATGGAATCCTGAGAGGACCCTCACAACTCGCATGGAGACTGGCATTTTCTGAGGCCACATGAGCGAATCCCTGAGATCCCCGTCGTAACTTGAGAGGGACCTGCCGCAATTCGGGAAAAACCAGGATATTCTTCCCTCCAGGCGAGATGAGGCCCTTTTCCGCTGTGGCGTCTCGAGGGAAATCACACCTTCCCTCTCGGGCCTCAAAAGGGTCCTTAACACCCTTGCTGCAACTCAAGAAGTTCCCCGAGATACCGTCTCCACTCGAAAGGAACACCGAGGGTCCAGCCACAGCTCAAGAGGTGCCCGGTTGTCCCCTCCTCAGTTAGAGATTAGGGTTCCATTCCCTGTTTCATTGGGAAGGATTTGCGGAGTTCCTGACGCAACTTAGGAGGAGGAGCTCTCAACAGGAAAGTCAAGAGGAACCTCAGGGGTCGTGCCACCATTCCAAAAGATCCTCAAATATCTCAGTCCACTCCACATGAACCTGATTTCCCTGCACTGCTCGACTGTCACCTCGAGTATTGACTCAAACCATGGTGGCACGTGTGACAGCCCTGTGGCACCTTGAGAGAAAGCCACCATTCCCTGTGTCAACCAGACGGGAAGCCTGGCACTGCTGCTACAGATCGTGAGGACAGTGGATGTGCATGTCTGCACTTGAGACGAGGCCTGACTCCCCTGTGGAGACTCCAGAGGAACCCCAAGATCCATGTCAGCATGGGAGAGGAAACCTCAGGTTCTGGCCTCGGCTCCAGATGAGGACTTAGGACCCGGCACCAACTGGAGAGGAATCCCGAGAGGCCCCTCGCAAGTCGTATTGCCACCGGCCTTTACTGAGGCCAGACGAGCGGGTCCCTGAGGTCCCCATCGTATCTCCAGAGGAACCTGTTGCAACTCAAGAAAAACCAGGAGGTTCTCCCCTCCAGGCTAGATGAGGCCCTTTTCTGCTGCAGCGTCTCGAGGGAAATCACACCTTCCCTATTGAACGTCAAAAGGGTCCTTCACACCCTTGCTGCAACTCAAGAAGTTCCCAGACAACCCGTCTCCACTCGAGAGGAACACTGAGGGTCCCGCCACAACTCAAGAAGAGCCCCTTTTCCCCCTCCTCACACGACATGTGGGTTCCGTTCCCTGCTTTGTCGGAAAAGGTTTCCCGTCATTCCCATCGCATGTCAAGAGGAGGCGCTCTCCACAGGAAAGACGAGAGGAACTCCAGGGGTCGTGCCACCATTCCAAAAGACACCCAAAAGTCTCAATCCACTCCACATGAACCTGATTTTCCTGACTTGCCTCGACTGTCACCCTGAGTATCCACTCACAATAGGGTGGCACGTGTGAGAGCCATGTGGGAAATCCTCGAGGGAAAGCTACAGATCCCTGTGTAAACTCGACGGGAAGCCTGACACTGCTGCTATAGTTCGGAAAGAAAGCAGACGTGCATGTCTCCAATCTAGACGAGGCCTGACCCGCCTTGGGAGACTCCAGAGGAACCCCAAGATACATGTCATCACGGTAGTGGAAACCTCAGCATCTGGCCTTGGTTCCAGGTGAGGAATTAGGACATGGCACCAACTGGAGAGGAATCCTGAGAGGCCCCTTGCAACTCGCATGGACACTGGCCTTTCCTGAGGCCACCGAAGTGGGTCACTGAGGACCCTGACGTAACTTGAGAGGAACCTGCTGCAACTCGAGAAAAACCAGGGGGCTCTCCCCTCCAGGTGAGGTGAGGCCCTTTTCTGCTGCGGGGTCTCGAGGGAAATCACACCTTCCCTCTTGAACCTCAATAGGGTCCTTCAGACCCTTGCTGCAAGTCAAGAAGTTCCCCGACATACATGTCTCCACTCGAGAGGAACACCGAGGGTCCCGACACAACTCAAGAGGAGCCCCATTTCCCACTCCTCAGCTCGAGATGAGGGTTCCTTTCCCTGCTTCGTTGGGAAAGGATTCCCAGCATTCCTGTCGCATCTCAAGAGGAGGTGATCTCCACAGGAATGTCGAGAGGAACTCCAGCGGTCTTTCCACCATTCCAAAAGATGCCCAAATGTTCAGTTCCCTCCAGATGATCCTGATTTCCCTGCACTACCTCGATTGTCACCTCGAATATCAACTCACACCACGGTGGCACGTGTGACAGCCCTGTGTCACCTTGAGGGAAAGCCACCATTCCCTGTATTAACTCGACAAGAAGCCTGACACTGCTGCTACAACTCGGGAGGAAAGCAGAGGTGCATGTCTCCACTTGAGAGGAGGCCTGACTCCCCTGTGGAGACCCCAGAGGAACCCCAAGATCCATGTCAGCATGGGAGAGGAAACCTCAGGTTCCAGCCTCGGCTCCAGACGAGGACTTAGGACCCGGCACCGACTGGAGAGGAATCCCAAGAGGCCCCTCGCAAGTCGCATTGACACCAGCCTTTACTGAGGCCAGACGAGTGGGTCCCTGAGGTCCCCATCATAACTCGAGAGGAACCTGTTGCAACTTGAGAAAAACCAGGAGGTTCTCCCCTCCAGGCTAGATGAGGCCCTTTTCCGCTGTGGCATCTCGAGAGCAATCACACCTTCCCTACTGAACGTTGAAAGGGTCCTTCACACCCTTGCTGTAACTCAAGAAGTTCCCTGACATGCACGTTTCCACTCAAGAGGAACACCGAGGGTCCTGACACAACTCAAGAGGAGCCCCATTTCCCGCTCCTCAGCTCAAGATGACGATTCCTTTCCCTGCTTCGTCGGGATAGGATTCCCGGCGTTCCCATCACATCTCAAGAGGAGGCACTCTCCACAGGAAAGTCGAGAAGCACTCCAGGGGTCGTTCCACTATTCCAAAAGACCCCCAAATATCACAGTCCACTCCAGATGAACTTGATTTCCCTGCACTGCCTCGACTGTCACCCCAAGTATCGACTCACCCACGGTGCACGTGTGACAGCCCTGTGGGAAAGCCTTGAGGGAAAGCCACAGATCCCTATGTCAACTTGACGGGAAGCCTGACACTGCTGCTACAGCTCAGGAGGAAAGCGGACATGCGTGTCTCCAGTCTAGACAAGGCCTGACTCTCCTGGGGAGACTCCAGATGAAACCCAAGATCCATGTCATCACTGTAGAGGAAACCTCAGGATCCATCCTCAGTTCCAGATGAGGACTTAGGACATGGCACTGACTGGAGAGGAATCCCGAGAGGCCCCTCGCAACTCGTATGGACACTGGCCTTTCTTGAGGCCACACGAGCAGGTCCCTGAGGTCCCTGTCAAAGCTTGAGAGGAACTTGCTGCAACTCGAGAAAAACCAGGAGGTTCTCCCCTCCAGGCAAGATGAGGCCGTTTTCTGCTGCGGCATCCCGAGAGAAATCACGCCATCCCTCCTGAACCTCAAAGGGTCCTTCACACCCTAGCTGCAACTCAAGATGTTCCCCGACATACCCGTCTCCACTCGAGAGGAACACCGAGGGTCCTGACACAACTCAAGAGGAGCCCCATTTCCCCCTCCTCACCTCAAGATTAGGGTCATTTCCCTGCATCATCAGGAAAGGATTCCCAGCATTCACTCACATCTCAAGAAGAGGCGCTGGGCACAGGAAAGTCGAGAGGAACTCCAGGGGTCATGCCGCCATTCCAAAAGACCCCCAAATATCTCAGTGCACTCCAGATGAACCTGATTTCCCTGCACTGCTTCGACTCTCACCCTAAGTATCGACTCCTACAATGGTGGCACGTGTGACAGCCCTGTGGGAAATCCTTGAGGGAAAGTCACAGATCCCAGTGTCAACTCGATGGGAAGCCTGAGACTGCTGCTACATCTTGCGAGGAAAGCTGATGTGCATGTTTCCACTCGAGACGAGGTCTGACTCCCCTGTGGAGACTCCAGAGGAACCCCAAGATCCATGTCAGCACTGGAGAGGAAACCTCAGGATCTGTCCTCAGATCCAGATGAGGACTTAGGACCCAGCACCGACTGCAAAGGAATCCTGAGAGGCCCCTCGCAACTTGCCTGGAGACTGGCCTTTCCTGAGGCCACACGAGTGGGTCCCTGAGGTCCCCGTTGAAACTCAAGAGGAACCTGCCACAATTCGAGAAAAATCAGGAGGTTATTCCCTTCAGGAGAGATGAGGCCCTTTTCCGCTGTGGCATCTCGAGGGAAATCATACCTTTACTCTTTTTTTTTTTTTTAAATTTTATCAAACATTTATTTATTTGACAGTTGTTGACAAAGTAATGTCTCTGCTTTTTTTTAATTTTTTTTTGAATAACATACATTTATTTATAATAGTCATGCTAATCAGAAATTATTCTCATCTATTTCTTTTATATATATATATATATCTCTTTATTTTTTTTCCTGATTGAATTTATTATTTTTTTTTACTTTATTTTACTTTACAATACTATATTGGTTTTGCCATACATTGACACGAATCCGCTATATGTGTACATGAGTTCCCAATCCTGAACCCCCCTCCCACAGCCCTCCCCACATCATCTCTCTGGATCGTCCCCGTGCACCAGCCCCAAGCATCCTATATCCTGCATCAAACATAGACTGGCGATTCATTTCTTACATGATAGTATACATGTTTCAATGACATTCTCCCACATCATTCCACCCTCACCCTCTCCCTCTCCCTCAGAGTCCAAAAGTCCGTTCTATACATCTGTGTCTCTTTTGCTCTCTCGTACACAGGATTATCATGACCATCTTTCTAAATTCCATATATATGTGTTAGTATACTATATTGGTGTTTTTCTTTCTGGCTTACTTCACTCTGTATAATCGGCTCCAGCTTCATCCATCTCATTAGAACTGATTCTAATGTATTCTTTGTAATGGCTGAGTAATACTCCATTGTATATATGTACCACAGCTTTCTTATCCATTCATCTGCTGATGGACATCTAGGTTGTTTCCATGTCCTGGCTATTATAAACAGTGCTGCAATGAACATTGGGGTACATGTGGCTCTTTCAGTTCTGGTTTCCTCAGTGTGTATGCCCAGCAGTGTGATTGCTGGATCATAAGGCAGTTCTATTTGCAATTTTTTAGGAATCTCAACACTGTTCTCCATAATGGCTGTACTAGCTTGCATTCCCACCAACAGTGTAAGAGGGTTCCCTTTTCTCCACACCTTCTCCAGCATTTATTGTTTGTAGACTTTTGGATCACAGCCATTCTGACTGATGTGAAATGGTACCTCATTGTGGTCTTAATTTGCATTTCTTTGACGATGAGTGATGTTGAGCATTTTTTCATGTGTTTGTTAGCCATCCGTATGTCTTCTTTGGAGAAATGTCTATTTAGTTCCTTGGCCCATTTTTTGATTGGGTCATTTATTTTTCTGGAATTGAGCTGTATAAGTTGCTTGTATATTTTTGAGATTAGTTGTTTGTCATTTACTTCATTTACTATTATTTTCTCCCATTCAGAAGGCTGTCTTTTCACCTTGCTTTTAGTTTCCTTTGTTGTGCAGAAGCTTTTAATTTTAATTAGATCCCATTTGTTTATTTTTGCTTTTATTTCCAGTATTCTGGGAGGTGGATCATACAGGATCCTGCTGTGATTTATGTCGGAGAGTGTTTTGCCTATGTTCTCCTCTAGGAGTTTTATAGTTTCTGGTCTTACATTTAGATCTTTAATCCATTTTGAGTTTATTTTTGTGTGTGGTGTTAGAAAGTGATCTAGTTTCATTCTTCTACAAGTGGTTGACCAGTTTTCCCAGCACCACTTGTTAAAGAGATTGTCTTTACTCCATTGTGTATTTTTGCCTCTTTTGTCAAAGATAAGGTGTCCATAGGTGTGTGGATTTATTTCTGGGCTTTCTATTTTGTTCCATTGATCTATATTTCTGTCTTTGTGCCAGTACCATACTGTCTTGATGACTGTGGCTTTGTAGTAGAGCCTGAAGTCAGGCAGGTTGATTCCTCCAGTTCCATTCTTCTTTCTCAAGATTGCTTTGGCTATTCGAGGTTTTTTGTATTTCCATACAAATCTTGAAATTATTTGTTCTAGTTCTGTGAAAAATACCACTGGTAGCTTGATAGGGATTGCATTGAATCTATAGATTGCTTTGCGTAGTATACTCATTTTCACTATATTGATTCTTCCGATCCATGAACACGGTATATTTCTCCATCTATTAGTGTCCTCTTTGATTTCTTTCATCAGTGTTTTATAGTTTTCCATATATAGGTCTTTAGTTTCTTTAGGTAGATATATTCCTAAGTATTTTATTCTTTTCGTTGCAATGGTGAATGGAATTGTTTCCTTAATTTCTTTTTCTACTTTCTCATTATTAGTGTATAGGAATGCAAGGGATTTCTGTCTGTTGATTTTATATCCTGCAACTTTACTATATTCATTGATTAGCTCTAGTAATTTTCTGGTGGAGTCTTTAGGATTTTCTGTGTAGAGGATCATGTCATCTGCAAACAGTGAGAGTTTTACTTCTTCTTTTCCAATTTGAATTCCTTTTATTTCTTTTTCTGCCCTGATTGCTGTGGCCAAAACTTCCAGAACTATGTTGAATAGTAGCGGTGAAAGTGGGCACCCTTGTCTTGCTCCTGACTTTAGGGGAAATGCTTTCAGTTTTTCACCATTGAGGATAATGTTTGCTGTGGGTTTGTCAAATATAGCTTTTATTATGTTGAGGTATGTTCCTTGTATTCCTACTTTCTGGAGAGTTTGTATCATAAATGGATGTTGAATTTTGACAAAGGCCTTCTCTGCATATATTGAGATAATCATATGGCTTTTATTTTTCCGTTTGTTAATGTGGTGAATTACATTGATTGATTTGTGGATATTGAAGAATCCTTGCATCCCTGGGATAAAGCCCACTTGGTCATGGTGTATGATCTTTTTAATGTGTTGTTGGATTCTGATTGCTAGAATTTTGTTAAGGATTTTTGCATCTATGTTCATCAGTGGTATTGGCCTGTAGTTTTCTTTTTTGGTGACATCTTTGTCAGGTTTTGGTATTAGGGTGATGGTGGCCTCATAGAATGGGTTTGGAAGTTTACCTTCCTCTGAAATTTTCTGGAAGAGTCTCAGTAGGATAGGTGTTAGCTCTTCTCGAAATTGTTGGTAGAATTCAGCTGTGAAGCCGTCTGGACCTGGGCTTTTGTTTGCTGGAAGATTTCTGATTACAGTTTCAATTTCCGTGCTTTGATGGGTCTGTTAAGGTTTTCTATTTCTTCTTGGTTCAGTTTTGGAAAGTTGTACTTTTCTAAGAATTTGTCCATTTCTTCCACGTTGTCCATTTTATTGGCATATAATTGCTGATAGTAGTCTCTTATGATCCTTTGTATTTCTGAGTTGTCTGTTGTGATCTCTCCATTTTCATTTCTAATTTTATTGATTTGATTTTTCTCTCTTTGTTTCTTGATGAGTCTGGCTAATGGTTTGGCAATTTTATTTATCCTTTCAAAGAACCAGCTTTTTGCTTTCTTGATTTTTGCTATGGTCTCTTTCGTTTCTTTTGCATTTATTTCTGCCCTAATTTTTAAGATTTCTTTCCTTCTACGAACTCTGGGGTTCTCCATTTCTTCCTTTTCTAGTTGCTTTAGGTGTACAGTTAGGTTATTTATTTGACTTTTTTCTTGTTTCTTGAGGTATGCCTGTATTGATATGAACTTTCCTCTTCAGACTGCTTTGATAGTGTCCCACAGGTTTTGGGTTGTTGTGTTTTCATTTTCATTCGTTTCTATGCATATTTTGATTTCTTTTTTGATTTCTTCTGTGATTTATTGGTTATTCAGAAGCGTGTTGTTCAGCCTCCATATGTTGGAATTTTTAATAGTTTTTCTCTTGTAATTGAGATCTAATCTTAATGTATTATGGTCAGAAAAGATACTTGGAATGATTTCGATTTTTTTGAATTTATCAAGGTTAGATTTATGGCCCAGGATGTGATCTATCCTGGAGAAGCTTCCATGAGCACTTGAGAAAAAAGGTGAAATTCATTGTTTTGGGGTGAAATGTCCTATAGATATCAGTTAGGTCTAATTGGTCTATTGTATCATTTAAAGTTTGCGTTTCTTTGTTAATTTTCTGTTTGGTTGATCTGTCCATAGATGTGAGTGGGGTATTAAAGTCTCCCACTATTACTGTGTTATTGTTAATTTCCCCTTTCATACTTGTTAGCATTTGTCTTACATATTGCGGTGCTCCTATGTTGGGTGTATATATATTTATAATTGTTATATCTTCTTCTTGGATTGATCCTTTGATCATTATGTAGTGGCCTTCTTTGTCTCTTTTCACAGTCTTCACTTTAAAGTCTATTTTATCGGATATGAGTATAGCTACTCCTGCTTTCTTTTGGTCTCTATTTGCGTGGAATATCTTTTTCCAGCCCTTCACTTTCAGTCTGTATGTGTCCCTTGTTTTGAGGTGGGTCTTTTGTAGGCAGCATATATAGGGGTCTTGTTTTTGTATCCATTCAGCCAGTATTTGCCTTTTGGTTGGGGCATTCAACCCATTTACGTTTAAGGTAATTATTGATAAGTATGATCCTGTTGCCATTTACTTTATTGTTTTGGGTTCGGGTTTATATGCCCTTTTTTTGTTTCCTGTCTAAAGAATATCCTTTAGCATTTGTTGGAGAGCTGGTTTGGTGGTGCTGAATTCTCTCAGTTTTCGCTTATCTGTAAAGCTTTTGATTTCTCCTTCATATTTGAATGAGATCCTTGCTGGGTACAGTAATCTGGGCTGTAGGTTATTTTCTTTCATCACTTTAAGTATGTCTTGCCATTCCCTCCTCGCCTGAAGAGTTTCTATTGAAAGATCTGCAGTTATCCTTATGGGAATCCCCTTGTGTGTTATTTGTTGTTTTTCCCTTGCTGCTTTTAATATTTGTTCTTTGTGTTTGGTCTTTGTTAATTTGATTAATATATGTCTTGGGGTGTTTCGCCTTGGGTTTATCCTGTTTGGAACTCTCTGGGTTTCTTGGACTTGGGTGATTATTTCCTTCCCCATTTTAGGGAAGTTTTCAACTATTATCTCCTCAAGTATTTTCTCATGGTCTTTCTTTTTGTCTTCTTCTTCTGGGACTCCTATTATTCGAATGTTGGAGCGTTTCATATTGTCCTGGAGGTCTCTGAGATTGTCCTCATTTCTTTTAATTCGTTTTTCTTTTTTCCTCTCTGATTCATTTATTTCTACCATTCTATCTTCTATTTCACTAATCCTATCTTCTGCTTCTGATATTCTACTATTTGTTGCCTCCAGAGTTTTTCTGACCTCATTTATTGCATTATTCACTATATATTGACTCTTTTTTATTTCTTCTAGGTCCTTGTTAAACCTTTCTTGCATCTTCTCAATCCCTGTCTCCAGGCTATTTATCTGTGATTCCATTTTGATTTCAAGATTTTGGATCATTTTCACTATCAATATTTGGAATTCTTTCTCAGGTAGACTCCCTATCTCTTCCTCTTTTGTTTGGTTTGGTGGACATTTCTCCTGTTCCTTTACAGGCTGGGTATTCCTCTGTCTCTTCATCTTGGTTATATTGGTGCATTTGGGGTGGCCTTTCTATATTCTGGGAATTTGTGGAGTTCTCTTTATTATGGAGTTTCCTCACTGTGGCTGGGGTTGTATCAATGGCTTCTCAAGGTTTCTTGGTTAGGGAGGCTTGTGTTGGAGTTCTGGTGAGTGGAGCTGGATTTCTTCTATCTGGAGTGCAATGAAATGACCAGTAGTGGGTTATGAGACATCAATAGTTTTGGAGTAACTTTGAGCTGTCTGTATATTGAAGCTCAGGACTGTGTTCCTGTGTTGCTGGAGAATTTGCAATGTATGTCTTGCTCTGGAACTTGTTGGCCCTTGAGTGGTGCTTGGTTTCAGTGTAGGTATGGAGGCATTTGATGGGCCCCTATCAATTAATGTTCCCTGGGTTCAGGAGTTCTCTGATGTTCTCTTGATTTGGACTTAAGACTCATGCTTCTGGTTTTCAGTTTTATTTTTACAGTCATCTCAAGGCTTCTCCATCTATACAGCACTGATTATAAAACATCTAGGTTAAAGATGAAAAGTTTCTCCACATTGAGGGATACCCAGAGAGGTTCACTGAGTTACATGGAGAAGAGAAGAGGGAGGGGGTAGTTAGAGGAGACTGGGATGAGATGAGGTGGGATCAAAAGAGGAGAGAGCAAGCTAGCCAGTAATCACTTCCTTATGTGCACTCCACAGTCTGGACCACTCAGAGGTGTTCACAGAGTTATACAGGGAAGAGGAGAGGGAGGAAGTAGACAGAGATGGCCAGGGGGATAAAAGAGGGGAATGAAAAGGAGAGAGACAGATCCAGCCAGTAACCAGTTCCCTAAGAGTTCTCCACCATCTGGAACACACAGAGCTTCACAGAGTTGGGTAGAGAAGAGAAGGGGGAGGGAAGAGACAAAGGCCAGCTGGTAGTGAAAAAGGAGAGTCCAAAGGAGAAGAGAGTGGTCAAGCCAGTAATCTCGCTCTCAGGTAAAATTGGGTACTGAAGATTGTTTTTTTTCTAATGTACAAAATTGACAGCAAATACCAAAAAGCAAAGATTAAAAATCTAGAGTAGAGGTTGGATTTTCAAAAATACATTATTAAAGAAAACAAGAAGAAGAAAAAATGAAAAATGAAAAAAAAAAACCCACAAGAATTATTAAAAAATAACATCAACCACAAAAAGACTATATATGGTGTTTGCTTTAAAAATATGTTTTTTTTTTTGAAAAGTAATAGGTTATAAAAATTAAAATTAAAGGAGTAATAGAGGACTTAAAATTTTTTTAAGTTAAAAAAAAAGAAGAAGAAAATCACACAACAAAATAAAAAAAAGTAAGAATGATCATAAAAATAGTAAAGATATATCTGGCCCTTTTTCAGATGTTGTGGGCAGTGTGGGGTCACTTCCAAGGCAGTTCCCTCTGTTTAACTTCTGGTTGCTGATCTCTTCAGTGTCTGATTTCCGCCCTGACACAGATGGGGCGGTGGTGGACACTTTTTTTTTTTTTTTAAGGAGATGTGTATAAGAGACAGGCATCTGTATCTATGATGCAGGCTGGTTAAGAAGTCTGCATTCACATTTGAACCAGTTATAATGAGGCAGATGAAACTGGCACCCATTATACAGAGTGAACTAAGTCAGAAAGAAAAACACCAATACAGTATATTAATGCATATATATGGAATTTAGAAAGATGGTAACGATGACCCTATAATAGTGTGGGATGCTGCAAAGAAATAAGATTGGCGTGTTCTTGCAGTGTCTCAGCCCCGCTGGGCCTGCCCCTGCTCGTGGCACACACCACTCAGGCTCTATGTTGCTCCACCAGGAACCATCTGAGGCCAGGAACCATCTGAGGCTGGCCCTAGGCTGCATACACCTCCCCAGTCTAAGCCACTCAGGCTAGGCGCTCAGGTAGCCCTCAGAGGTGCAGATTCCATTGGGCCTCCCAGGTCCGAGTAGCTCAGGTGTTTGGCGAGGACAGTCGTGCAACTAATCGCCTTTCCTGTCTCTGCTGCTCAGTTTTCTGGGAGTACCGCTGGTGTTCCTTCTCAGGCGGATGTTGACTGTCCAGAACCCCCAGAAGTCTTAGTTAGCAAAGAAGCCTGCTTGTATTTTGGTAGATAATGTCTCTCTTGGGCTGCGATTGCCCCCTTCCAGTACTTACGGCTCTGGCTGCCTGTCAGCGGCAGGGGAAGGTCTGCTGCCGGCTAATTCTGTTTTGTCCTTTTTTCTGTGTGCAGTCTTGGCGGTGTCCTATGTTCGAGCTTTTTGCATGGTGGCTATCCCACAGTCTGGTTTGCTAGCCCAAGTTAGTTCGCTCTGGGTACCCGTGGGATGTTTCAGTCCGTTTCTTAAAAATCACTGCAGCCCATGCCTCCCACGTCTCCCTGCCCAGCCCCCATTTGCTAGTGGTGGATGCAAGCGTCTGTGCTGCTTCTCCGCTGGGGGAGTTACTTTGGGCTCGTAATCTGTTGGTTTTAATTATTTATTTTTCCTTCCTGCTGTGTTGCCTTCTGTGCTTCCAAGGCTCACCACAGACTCGGCAGTGAGAGTTTCCTGGTGTTTGGAAACCTCTCTTCTTAAAATTCCCTTCCCAGAATGGGATTTCCTTCCCGGGATGGAGCTCCCTCCCTACCTCCTTTGTCTCTTATTTCATCTCTTATATTTTTTCCTACCTGTTTTTGAAGAAAATGATCTGCTTTTCTGGGTGCCTTATGTCTTCTGTCAGCATTCAGAAGTTGTTTTGTGGAGTTTACTCAGTGTTGAAATGTTCTTTTGATGAATGTGTGAGGGAGAAAGTGGTCTCCCCGTCTTATTCCTCCGCCATCTTCCCCCAACCCCATATACCTTTACTCTTGAACCTCAAAAGGATCCTTCACACCCTGTCTGCAACTCAAGAAGTTCCCCGGCATACACGTCTCCACTCAAGAGGAACACTGAGGATCCTGCCACAACTCAAGATGAGCCCCGTTTCCACCTCCTCAGCTCGAGATGAGGTTTACTTTTCCTGCTTCGTTGGGAAAGGTTTCCCAGGGTTCCTGGTGCATTGCAAGAGGAGGTGCTCTCCACAGGAAATTTGAGAGGAACTCCAGGGGTCGTGCCACCATTCCAAAAGACCCCCAAATATCTCAGTGCACTCCAGATGAACCTGATTTCCCTGCACTGCTTCAACTCTCACCCCAGGTATCGACTCATACCACGGTGGCACGTGTGACAGCCCTGTGGGAAAGCCTCGAGGGAAAGCCACAGATCCCTGTGTCAACTCGATGGGAAGCCTGACACTGCTGCTTCATCTCGCGAGGAAAGCTGATGTGCATGTTTCCACTCAAGACGAGGCCTGAATCCACTTTTGAGACTCCAGAGGAATACCAAGATGCATGTCAGCACTGGAGAGGAAACCTCAGGTTCTGGCCTCGGCTCCAGACGAGGACTTAGGACTCAGAACCGACTGGAGAGGAAACCGGAGAGGCCCTTCGCAACTCGCATGGAGACTGGCCTTTTCTGAGGCCACACGAGCGGGTCCCTGAAGTCCCCTTCGTAACTTGCGAGCAACCTGCCACAACTCGAGAAAAACAAGGAGGTTCTCCCCTGCAGGCGACATGAGGCATTTTTCCACTGTGGCGTCTCAAGGGAAATCACAACTTCCTTCTTGAACCTGGAAAGGGTCCTTTGCACCCTTGCTGCAACTCAAGAAGTTCCCCGACTTACCTGTCTCAAATCAAAAGAAACACCTAAGGTCCCACAACAACTCAAGAGGAGCCCAGTTTCCCCCTCCTCAGATCGAGATGAGGTTTCCTTTCCCTGCTTCATCGGGAAAGGATTCCCGGCATTCCTGTTGCATTTCTAGAGGAGGCGCTCTCCACAGGAAAGTTGAGAGGAAATCCAGGGATCGGGCCACCATACCAAAAGATCGGCAAATGTCTCAGTACACTCCTGATGAACCTGATGCCCCTGCACTGTCTCGACTGTCACACTGAGTATCGACTCACACCACGCTGGTACGTGTGACAGTCCTGTGTGAAAGCCTCTAGGAAAAGCCACAGATCCCTGTGTCAACTCAATGGGAACCCTTACACTGCTGCTACAGCTCGGGAGGAAAGTGGACGTGCATGTCTCCACTCTAGATGAAGCCTGACTCCCCTGTGGAGACTCCAGAGGAAACCCAAGATCCATGTAAGCACTGGAGAGGAAATCTCAGGTTCCGACCTGGGGTTCACACGAGGACGTAGGACCTGGCACCGACTGGAGAGGAATCCTGAGAGACCCCTCCAACCTCGCATGGAGACTGGCCTTTCCTGAGCCCACATGAGCGGGTTCCTGAGGTCTCTGTCATAACTCGAGAGAAATGTGCCACAACTCGAGAAAAATCAGGAGGTTCTCCCCTCCAGGCGAGATGAAGCCCTTTTCCACTGCAGTGTCTCAAGGGAAATCACACCTTCCCTCTTGAACCTCAAAAGGGTCCTTCACACCCTAGCTTCAAGTCAAGAAGCTCCCCGACATAACCGTCTCCACTCGAGAGAAACACCGAGTGTCCTGCCACAACTCAAAAGGAGCCCTGTTTCCTCTCCTGAGCTCGAGATGATTGTTCCTTTCCCTGCTTCATCGGGAAAGAGTTCCCGGCGTTCCCGTCACATCTCAAGAGGAGGCACTCTCCATAGGAAATTCGAGAGGAACTCCAGGGATTGTGCCACCATTCCAAAAGACCCCCAAATATCTCAGTCTACTCCAGATGAACCTGATTTCCCTGCACTGCTTCAACTGTCACCCTGAGTATTGACTCACACCGTGGTGGCATGTGTGACAGCCCTGTGGGAAAGCCTCAAGGAAAAGCCACAGATCCCTGTGTCAACTCGACGGGAAGCCTGACAATGCTGCTACAGTTCAGGAGGAAAGCGGATGTGCGTGTCTCCACTCGAAGTGAGGCAGGACTCCCCTGTGGAGACTCCAGAGGAACCCAAAGTTCCATGTCAGCACTGGAGAGGAAATAGGTTCCAGGCCTAGGGTCCAGACGAGGAGTTAGGACCCGGCAATGAATGGAGAGGAATCCCAAGAGGCCCCTCACAGCTTGCATGGAGACGGGCCTTTCCTGAGGCCACATGAGCAGGTCCCTGAGGTCCCCATCATAACTCGAGAGGAACCTGCCTCAACTTGAGAAAAAACAGGAGGTTCTCCCCTCCAGGTGAGATGAGGCCCTTTTCCACTGTGGTGTCTCAAGGGAAATCACACCTTCCCTTTTGAACCTTGAAGGTTCCTTCATACCTTTGCTGCACCTCAAGAAGTTCCCGGACATACCCTTCTTCACTCGAGAGGAACACCTAAGGTCCCACCAAAACTCAAGAGGAGTCCCGT
The DNA here is from genome assembly GCA_006410635.1 of Cephalophus harveyi. Classification (NCBI taxonomy): domain Eukaryota; kingdom Metazoa; phylum Chordata; class Mammalia; order Artiodactyla; family Bovidae; genus Cephalophus; species Cephalophus harveyi. The sequence continues at coordinate 55,337 of SJYT01013044.1, forward strand.
TTCCCACTCCTCAGCTCGAGATGAGTGTTCATTTCCCTGTTTTGTCGGGAAAGGTTGCCTGGCATTTCCATCGCTTCTCGAGGAGGGGCTCTCCACAGGAAAGTCGAGAGGAACACCAGGGGTCGTGCCACAATTCCAAAAGACCCCCAAATGTCTCAGTCCACTCCAGATTAAACTTATTTCCCTGCACTGCCTCGAATGTCACCCCTAGTATCGATTCACACCACTGTGGCACGTGTGACAGCCCTGTGGGAAAGCCTCGAGGGAAAGCCACAGATCCCTGGGTCAACTCGATGGGAAGCCTGACACTGCTGCTACAGCTCTGGAGGAAAGCGGACGTGCATGTCACCACTCAAGACGAGGCCTGACTCCCCTGTGGAGACATCAGAGGAACCCCAAGATCCATGTCAGCACTAGAGAGGAAACCTCAGGTTCCGGCCTCAGCTTCAGATGAGGACTTAGGACCTGGCACTGAATGGAGAGGAATCCCAAGAGACCCTTGCAACTCGCATGGAGACTGGCCTTTCCTGAGGCCACATGAGCGGGTCCCTGAGGTCCTCGTGGTTACTTGAGAGGAACCTGTGGCAACTCTAGATAAACAAGGAGATTCTCCCTTCCAGGCAAGATGAGGCCCTTTTCCACTGCAGCGTCTCGAGGGAAATCACACCTTCCCTCTTGAACCTCGAAACGGTCCTTCACAACCTTGCTGCAACTCAAGAAGTTCCACGACATACCCGTCTCCACTCGACAGGAACACCGAGGGTCCCGCCACAACTCAAGAGGAGCCGCGTTTCCCCTTCCTCAGCTTGAGATGAGGCTTCCTATCTCTGCTTCGTCATGAAAGGATTCCTGGCATTCCCGTGGCATCTCAAGAGGAGGTGCACTCCACAGGTATGCCGAGAGGAAATCCAGGGGTCGTGCCACCTTTCCAAAAGACCCCCAAATGTCTCAGTCCATTCCAGATGAACCTGATTTCCCTGCACTGCCTCGACTGTCACCCCGAGGATCGACTCACACCACAGTGGCATGTGTGACAGCCCTGTGGGAAACCCTGAGGGAAAGCCACAGATCCCTGTGTCAACTCGACAGGAAGCCTGACACTGCTGCTACAGCTCAGGAGGAAAGTGGAAGTGCATGTCTCCACTCAAGACGAGGCCTGAGTCCCCTGTGGAGACTCCAGAGGAACCCCAAGATCCATGTCAGCACTGGAGAGGAAACCTCAGGTTCCAGCCTCAGCTCCAGACGATGGCTTAGATCCTGGTACTGACTGGAAAGGAATCCCCTGAGGCCCCTCGCAACTTGCATGGACACTGGCCATTCCTGAGGTCACACGAGCGGGTCCCTGAGGTTCCCCGTTGTTACTTGAGTGGAACCTGCCTCAACTCAAGCAAAACCAGGAGGCTCTCCCCTCCAGGTGAGATGAGGCCCTTTTCCACTTCGGCATCTCAAGGAAAATCACACCTTCCCTCTAGAACCTCAAAAGGGTCCTTCATACCCTTGCTGCAATTTAAGAAGTTCCCCAACATACCAGTCTCCACTCAAGAGGAACACCGAGGGTCCCACCACAACCCAAGAAGAGCCCCGTTTCCACCTCCTCAGCTCGAGATGAGGGTTCCTTTCCCTGCTTGGTTAGGAAAGGATTCCTGGCATTCGTGTCACATCTCAAGAGAAGGTGGTCTCCACAGGAATGTCTAGAGGAACTCCAGGGGTTGTGCCACCATTCCACAAGCCCACCAAATGACTCAATCTACTGTAGATGAACCTGGTTACCCTGAACTGCCTTGACTGTCACTCAGAGTATTGACTCACACCAAGGTGGCACGTGTGACAGCCCTCTGGGAAAGCCTCTAGGGAAAGCCACAGATCCCTGTGTCAACTCGACAGGCAGCCTGACACTGCTTCTACAGCTCAGGAGGAAAACGAACATGCATGTCTCCACTCTAGACGTGGTCTGACTCCTCTGTGGAGACTCCAGAAGGACCCCAAGTTCCATGTCAGCACTGGAGAGGAAATCTCAGGTTCTGGGCTCAGCTGCAGAGGAAGACTTAGGACCCAGCACTGACTAGAGAGGAATCCCAAGAAGCCCCTTGCAACTCAAATGGAGACTGGCCTTTCCAGAGGCCACACGAGTAGGTCCCTGAGGTCCCCATCGTATCTCAAGAGGGACGTGCTGCAACTCGAGAGAAACCAGGAGATTCTCCCCTCCAGGCAACATGAGGCCCTTTTCTGCTGTGGCATCTCGAGGGAAATCACACCTTCCTTCTTGAACCTCAAATGGGTCCTTCACACCCTTACCGCAACTCAAGAAGTTCCCTGGCATACGAGTCTCAACTCGAGAGGAACACCGAGGGTCCCACCACAACTCAAGAGGAGCCCTGTTCTCATCTCCTTAGTTCGAGATGAGGATTCCTTACACTGCTTCATCGGGAAATGTCTCCTGGCATTCCCTTCGCATCTCAGGAGGAGGTGCTCTCAACAGGAAAGTCGTGAGGAACCCCAGGGGTCATGCCACCATTCCAAAAGATCCCCAAATGTTTCAGTCCACTCCAGAGGAACCTGATTTCCCTGGACTGCCTCAACTGTAATCCCGAGAATCGACTCACACCACGGTGACACGGGTGACAGCCTTGTGACACCTCAAGGGAAAGCCACAGATCCCTGTGTCAACTCAATGGGAAGCATGACACTGCTGCTACAGCTTGGCAGGAAAGTGACATGCATCTCTCCACTCTAAACGAGGCCTGACCTCCTGTGGAGACTCCAGAGGAAGCCTAAGATCCATGTCAGCACTGGAAAGGAAACCTCAGCTTCTGGCCTCAGCTGCAGATGAGGACTTAGGACCCGGCACTGACTGGAGAGGAACCCCTGAAGGCCCCTCGCAACTCGCATGGAGACTGGCCTTTTCTGAGGCCACAAGAGTGGATCCTTGAGGTCCCAGTTGTAACTCGACATGGACAAGTCATAACTTGAGAAAAAGCAGGAAATTCTCCCCTTCAGGCGAGATGAAGCCCTTTCCGCTACGGCGTCTAGAGGGAAATCATATTTTCCCTCTTAGACCTTGAAAGGTTCCTTCATATCCTTGACGCAACTAAAGAAGTTCCCTGACTCACCCGTCTCCACTCGAGAGGAACACCGAGGGTCCCGTCACAATTCAAAAGGATCCCCGTTGTCCCCGCCTTACCTCGAGATGAGTGTTCCTTTCCCTGCTTCGTTGGGAAAGGATTCCAGTGTTCCCGTCGCATATCAAGAGGAGGCACTCTCAACAGGAAAGACGAGAACTCCAGGGGTCGTGCCACCATTCCAAAAGACACCCAAATGTCTCAGTCCACTCCAGATGAACCTGATTTCCCTGTACTGACCCGACTGTCATCCCGAGGATCGACTCACCCCACGGTGGCACGTGTGACAGTCCTGTGGCACCTCAAGGGAAAGCCACAGATCCCTGTGTCAACTCGACGGGAAGCCTGACACTGCTGCTACAGCTCGGGAAGAGAGCGGGCCTGCATGTCTCCACTTGAGACGAGGCTTGACTCCCCTGTGGAGACTCCAGAGGAAGCCCAAGATCCACGTCAGCACTGTAGAGGAAAATTCAGGTTCTGGGCTCGGCTCCAGATGAGAACTTCGGACCCGGCACTGACTGGAGAGGAATCCTGAGAGGCCCCTCGCAACTGGCATGGAGACTGGCCTTTCCTGAGGCTACACGAGTGGGTCCCTGAGGACACCCTCCTAACTCGAGAGGGACCTGCCATAACTCGAGAAAAACCAGGAGATTCTCCCCTCCAGGCAAGATGAGGCTCTATTCTGCTGCAGGGTCTTGAGGCAAATCAGACCTTCCCCCTTCGATCTTGAAAGGGTTCTTCACACCCTTGCTGCAACTCAAGAAGTTCCCCGACATCCCCGTCTCCATTTGGGAGGAACACCGAGGGTACCGCCGCAACTCAAGTGGAGCCCCGTTGTCCCCTCTTCAGCTTGAGATGAGTGTTCCTTTCCCTGCTTCGTCGGGAAAGGATTCCCGGCGTTCCCATCGCATCTCAGGAGGAAGCGCTCTCAACAGAAAAGTTGAGAGCAACTCCAGGCATCGTGCCACCATTCCAAAAGATCCCAAATTTCTAAGTCCACTCCAGATAACCTGATTTCCCTGCACTGACTCATACACAGCATCGACCCACACCATGGTGGCACGTGTGACAGACCTATGGCACCTCAAGGGAAAGCCACAGATCCCTGTGTCAACACGACGGGAAGCCTGACACTGCTGCTACAGCTCGGGAAGAGAGCAGACGTGCATGTCTCCAATCAAGACGAGGTCTGACTTTCCTGTGGAGACTCCACAGGAACCCCAAGATCCATGTCAGCACTGGAGAGGAAATCTCAATTTCCAGCCTCAGCTCCAGAGGAGGACTTGGGACCCGACACTGACTGGAGAGGAATCCCAAGAGGCCCCTCGCAACTCACATGGAGACTGGCCTTTCCTGAGGCTACACTAGTGGGTCCCTGGGGTCCCCATCGTAATTCGAGAGGGACGTGCTGCAACTTGAGAAATACAAGGAGATTCTCCCCTCCAGGCAAGATGAGACCTTTTTCCACTGTGGAGTCTCGAGAGAATTCACACCTTTCCTCTTGGACCTCAAAAAGCTCCTTGACACCCTTGCTGCAACTCAAGAAGTTCCGCGATGTACCCTTCTCCACTCGAGAGGAACACCGAGGGGTCCGCCACAACTCAAGAGGACCCCCATTGTCCCATACTCAGCTCAAGATGAGGGTTCCTTTCCCTACTTCATCGGGAAAGGATTCCCGGCATTCCCGTCACATCTCAAGAGGAGGCACTCTCCACAGGAAAGTCGAGTGGGACTCCAGAGGTCATGCCACCATTCCAAAGGACCCCCAAATGTCTCAATCCACTCCAGATGAACCTGATTTTCCTGCACTGCTTCGACTGTCACCTTGAGTATCAACTCACACCACGGTGGCACGTGTGACAGCCCTGTGGCACCTTGAGGGAAAGCCACAGATCCCTGTGTCAACTCACTGGGAAACCTGACACTGCTGCTACAGCTCGGGAGGAAAGCAGACGTGCATGTCTCAACTCGAGATGAGGCCTGACTCCCCTCTGGAGACTCCAGAGGAACCCCAAGATCCATGTCAGCATTCTAGAGGAAAACTAATGTTCTGGCCTCAGCTCCAGCTGAGGACTTAGGACCCAGCACCGACTGGAGAGGAATCCCGACAGTCCCCTCACAACTCACATGGAGACTGTATTTTTCTGAGGCCACACGAGCGGATCCCTGAGGGTCTCATCATAACTCGAGAGGGACTTGCTGCAACTCGAGAAAAACCAGGAGATTCTCCCATCCAGGCAACATGAGGCCCTATTCCGCTGCAGCGTCTCGAGGGAAATCATACCTTCCCTCTTGAACTTTGAAAGGGTCCTTCACACCCTTGCTGCAAATCAAGAAGTTCCCCGACACACCTGTCTCCACTCGAGAGGAACACCGCAAGGCCCGCCACAACTCAAAAGGAGCTCCATTGCACCCCCTCAGTTCGAGATTAGGGTTCCTTTCCCTGCTCCATCGGGAAAGATTCCCGGTGTTCCTGTATCATCTCAAGAGGAGGCGCTGTCATAATGAAATCCAAGAGGAAGTCCAGGGCTTGTGCCACCATTCCAAAGGACCCCCAATTGTATCAGTCTACACCAGATAAACCTTATTTCCCTTCACTGCCTCGACTGTCACCCTGAGTGTCAACTCACACCATGGTGACACGTGTATCAGTCTTGTGGCACCTGGAGGGAAAGCCAGAGATCAAACTGTCAATTCTATGGGAAGACTGACACTGTTGCTACAGCTCAGGAGGAAAGCGGACGTGCATGTCTCCACTTGAGACAAAGCCTGACTCCCCTGTGGAGACTCCAGAGGAACCCCAAGATCCATGTCAGCACTGGAGAGGAAACATCAGGTTCCAGCCTCAGCTCCAAGCAAGGACTTCGAACCTGGTACTGACTGGAGAGGAATCCTGCAAGGCCCCTTGCAACTCGCATGGAGACTGGCCTTTCCTGAGGCCACATGAGTGGGTCCCTGAGTTCTCCATCATAACTTGAGAGGGCCCTGCCTCAACTTGAGAAAAACCAGGAGATTCTCCCCTTCAGGCTAGATGAGGCCATTCTCTGATGTAGCGTCTCGTGGGAAATCACACCTGCAATATTGGGCCTCAAAAAGATCCTTCATACCGTTGGTGCAACTCAAGAAGTTCCCCGAAATACCCGTCTCCACTCGAGAGGAACACCGACGGACCCACCACAACTCAAGAGGAGCCCCGTTGTCCCCTCCTCAGCTCCAGATGAGGGTTCGTTTCCCTGTTTCGTCGGGAAAGGATTCCTGGCATTCCCGTCGCATTTCAGGAGGAGGCACTCTCAACAAGAAAGTCGAGAGGAACTCCAGCGATCGTGCCACCATTCCAAAAGAATGCCAAATGTCTAATTCCAATCCAGATGAACCTGATTTCCCTGCATTTCCTCCACTGTCACCCTGAGTATCGACTCACACCACGGTGGCACGTGTGACAGGCTTGTGGCACCTTGAGAGAAAGCCACAGATCCCTTTGGCAACTCGACAGGAAACCTGACACTGCTGCAACAGTTTGGGAGGAAAGCAGACGTGCATGTCTCCACTCGAGACAAGGCCTGACTCCCCTGTGGAAAATCCAGAGGAACCCCAAGATCCATGTCAGCACTGGAGAGGAAACCTCAGTTTCCAGCCTCAGCTCCAGACAAGGACTTAAGACCCAGCACCGACTGAAGAGGAATTCTGAGAGGCCCCTCGCAACTCGCATGGGGACTTGCCTTTCCTGAGGCCACAGGAGTGGCTCCTTGAGATCCCCATCCTAACTCTAGAGGGACCTGCCACAACTCGAGAAAAACCAGGAGATTCTCCACTTCAGGCCAGATGAGGCCCTTTTCTGCTGTGGCGTCTTGAGGGAAATCACACCTTTCATCTTTGACCTTGAAAGGGTCCTTCAAACCCTTGCTGCAGCTCAAGAAGTTCCCCAACATACCCGTCTTCACTCACGAGGTACACCATGGGTCCCACCACAACTCAAGAGAAGCCTGGTGGTCCCCTCCTCAGCTCGAGATGAGGGTTCCTTTCCCTGCTTTGTCTGGAAAGGATTCCCGGCGTTCCCGTCATATCTCAGGAGGAGGCGATATTAAAAGGAAAGTCAAGAGGAACTCCAAGGTTCGTGCCACCATTCCAAAAGACGCCCAAATGTCTCACTCTACTTCAGGTGAACTTGATTTCCCTGCACTGCCACGACTGCCACCACGAGTATTGACTCACATCACCGTGGCACTGTGACAGCCCTGTGGCACCTCGAGGGAAAGCCACAGATCCCTGTGTCAACTCACCAGAAGGCTGACACTGTTGCTACAGCTCTAGAGAAAAGCGGAAGTCTATATCTCCACTCGAGAGGAGGCCTGACTCCCCTGTGGAGACTCCAGAGGAACCCGAAGATCCATGTCAGCACTGGAGAGGAAACCTCAGATTCTGGCCTCACCTCCAGATGAGGACTTATGACCCGGCACCGACTGGAGAGGAATCCCGAGAGGCCCTTCGCAACTCGCATGGAGCCTGGCATTTCCTGAGGCCACACGTGCAGGTCCCTGAGATCCACATCATAACTCGAGAGGGACCTGCCAAGACTCGAGAAAAACCAGGAGATTCTCCCCTCCAGGCGAGGTGACGCCCTTTTCCACTGCGGCATCTCGAGAGAAATCACACCTTCCCTCTTAGACCACAAAATGGTACTTCACACCCTTGCTGCAACTCAAGAAATTCCCCGATATATCCATCTCCACTCGAGAGGAGCACCGAGGTTCCAGCCACAAATCAAGACAAGCCCTGTTGTCCCGTCCTCAGGTCGAGATGAGGGTTCTTTTCACTGCTTCATTGGGAAAGGATTCCCTGCGTTCCTGTCGCATCTCAGGAGGTGGCGCTCTTAACAGGAAAGTTGAGAGGAACTCCACGTGTCATTCCACCATTCCAAAAGACCCCCAAATGTCTCAGTTCTTCCAGATGAACCTGATTTCCCTGCACTGCCTGGACTGTCACCCCGAGTATCGACTCACACCACAGTGGCACGTGTGACAGCCCTGTGGCACCTTGAGGGAAAGCCACAGATCCCTGTGTCAACAGGACGGGAGGCTGACACCGCTGCTACAGCTCGGGAGGAAAGCAGACGTGCATGTGTCCACTCGAGCCAAGGCCTGACTCCCCTGTGGAGACTGCAGAGGATCCCAAGATCCATATCAGCACTGGAGAGGAAACCTCAGGTTCCGCCTCAGCTCAAGACGAGGACTTATGACCTGGCACTGATGGGAGAGGCTTCCCGAGAGGCCCCTTGCAACTCGCATGGAGACTGGCCTTTCCTGAGGCCACACGAGTGGATCCCTGAGGTCCCCATCATAACTCAAGAGGAACTGGCTGCAACTCACAAAAACCAGGAGATTCTCCCCTCTAGGCGTGATGAGGCCGTTTTCTGCTGCGGCATCTCAAGGGAAATCACACCTTCTCTCTTGGACCTCGAAAGGGTCCTTCACACCCTTGCTGCAACTCAAGAAGTTCCCCGACATACCCATCTCTACTCGAGAGGAAAACCGATGGTCCTGCCACAACTCAAGAGGAGCACCGTTGTCCCCTCCTCAGCTCGAGATGAGGGTTCCTTTCCTTGCTTCATCTGGAAAAGATTCCCGGCTTTCTTGTTGCATCTCAGGAGGAGGTCTCTCAATAGGAAAGTCGAGAGGAACTCCAGGGGTCTTGCCACCATTCCAAAAGAACCTCAAATGTCTCAGTTCACTGCAGACGAACCTGATTTCCCTGCACTGCCTCGACTGTCACCCTGAGTATCGACTCACACACGGTGGCACATGTGACATCACTGTGGCACCTCAATGGAAAGCCACAGATCCCTGTGTCAACATGATTGGAAGCCTGACACTGCTGCTACAGCTTGGGAGGAAAGTGGACGTGCATGTCTCCACTCGAGACAAGGCCTGACTCCCCTGTGGAGACTCCAGAGAAACCCCAAGATCCATATCAGCACTGGAGAGGAAACCTCAGTTTCCGGCCTCAGCTGCAGACAAGGACTCAGGACCCAGCACCGACTGGAGAGGCATCCTGAGAGGCCCCTCGCAACTCTCATTGACCTGATCTTTCCTGAGGCCACTCGAGCGGGTCCCTTAGGTCCCCATCATAACTCGAGAGGGACCTGCCGCAACTTGAGAAAAACAAGGAGATTCTCCCCTTCAAACAAGATGAAGCCCTTTTCCTCTGCAAGTCTCGAGGGAAATCACACCTTCCATCTTAGACCTTACAAGGGTCCTTCACACCCTTGCTGCAACTCAAGAATTTCCTCGATATACCCATCTCCACACGAGAGAAACACCAAGGGTCCTGCCACAACTTAAAGGGAGACGCATTGTCCCCTCCTCAGCTCGAGATGAGGGTTACTTTCCCTGCTTCATCAAGAAATGATTCCTGGGGTTCCTTTCACATTTGAGGAGGAGGAGCTCTCATCAGGAGTGTCAAGAGAAACTCCAGGGGTGGTGACACCATTCCAAAAGACCCCAAAATGTCTCAGTCCACTCCAGTGAACCTAATTTTTCCTGCACTGTCTCGATTGTCACACTGAGTATCAACTCGCACCGTGGTGTCACGTGTGACATCCCCATGGCACCTCGAGAAAGCCTCAGATCCCTGTGTCAACTCGATGGTAAGCCTGATACTGCTGCTACAGCTCAGGAGGAAAAAAGATGTGCATGTGTCCAATCGAGACGAGGCCTGACTCCCCTGTGGAAGCTCCAGAGGAACCCCACGATCCATGTCAGCACTGGAGAGGAAAACTCAGGTTTTGGCCTCAGCTCCCGACTAGGACTTAGGACCTGGCACTGACTGGAGAGGAATCCCGAGAGGCCCCTCGCAAGTTGCATGGAGACTGGCCTTTCCTGAGGCCATAAGAGCGGGTCCCTGAGGTCCTCATTTAACTCCAGAGGAACCTGCCACAACTTGAGAAAATCCAGGAGGCTCTCACCTCCAGGCGATTTGAGGCCCTTTTCTGCTGCGGGGTCTCGAGGGAAATCACACCTTCCATCTTGAACCTCGAAAGGGTCTTTCACACCCTTGCTGCAACTCAAAAAGTTCACCGACATACCCATCTCCACTCGAGAGGAACAGCGAGGGTCCCGCCACAACTCAAGAGGAGCCCCGTTTCCCCCTCCTCAGCTTGAGATGAGGGTTCCTTTCTCAGTTTCTACAGGAAAGGATTCTGGACGTTTCCGTCACATCTCAAGAGGAGGCACTCTACACAGGAAACTCGAGAGGAAATCCAGGGGTCGTGCCACCATTCCAAAAGTCCCTCAAGTATCTCAGTCCACTCCAAATGAACCTGATTTCCCTCGACTGCCTCGACTGTCACCCCGAGTATCGACTCACACCACTGTGGCATGTGTGACAGCCCTGTGGGAAAGCCTCAAGGAAAAGCCACAGATCCCTGCGTCAACTCGAAGGGAAGCCTGACACTGCTGCTACATTTCGGGAGGAGAGTGGACGTGCATGTCTCCACTCGAGATGAGGCCTGACTCCCCTGTTCAGACTCCACAGGAACTCCAAGATTCATGTCAGCACTGGAGAGGAAACCTCAGGTTCAGCCTCGGCTCCAGATGAGGACTTAGGACCTGGCACCGACTGGAGAGGAATCCCAAGATGCCCCTTGCCACTTGCATGGAGACTGTCCCTTCCTGAGGCCACACGAGTGGGTCCTAAGGTTTGCGGCGTAACTCGAGAGGAACCTGCCACAACTCCAGAAAAATCAGGAGGGTCTCCCCTACAGGCAGGATGAGGCTCTTTTCCGCTGCGGTGTCACGAGGGAAATCAAACCTTCCCTCTTGAACCTCGAAAGGGTCCTTCACACCCTTGCTGCAACTCAAGAAGTTCCCAGACATACCCGTCTCTACTCGAGAGGAATACCGAGGGTCCTGCCACAACTCATGAGGAGTCCCTTTTCCCCCTCGTCACCTCGAGATGAGGGTTCCTTTCCCTGCTTTGTCGGGAAAGGTTTCCCGGTGTTCCTGTCATATCTCAAGAAGAGGAGCTCTCCACAGGAAAGGTGAGTGGAACTCAAGGGATAGTGCCACCATTACAAAAGACCCCCAAATATCTCAGTCCACTCCAGATGAACCTGATTTCCCTGCACTACCTCGACTGTCACCCCGAGTATCGACTCACAGCACGGTGGCACGTGTGACAGCCCTGTGTCACCTCGAGGGATAGACACTGTTCCCTGTGTTAACTCGACAGGATGACTGACACTGCTGCTACAACTCGGGAGGAAAGCGGACATGCATGTCTCCACTCAAGACAAGGCCTGACTCCCCTGTAGAGACTCCAGAGGAATCCCAAGTCCCATATCAGCACTGAAGAGGAAACCTCAGGTTCTGGCTTTGGCTCCAGACGAGGACTTAGGACCCAGCACAGACTGGAGAGGAATCCCAAGTGGCCAATCGCAACTAGCATGGATACTGGCCCTTCCTGCGGTCACACGAGCAGATCCCTGAGGTCCCCATTGTAACTCACATGGAACCTACCTCAACTTGAGAAAAACTAGGAGGTTCTCCCCTCCAGGCGAGTTGAGGCTCTTTTCAGCTGTGGTGTCTCGAGTGAAATCATACCTGCCCTCTTGAACCTCAAAAGGGTCCTTCACACCTTTGCTGCAACTCAAGAAGTTCACCAACATACCCTTCTCCACTCGAGAGGAACACCTAGGGTCCCACCACAACTCAAGAGGAGCCCCGTTTCCCCCTCTTCTGCTTGAGATGTGGGTTCCTTTCCCTGCTTCTTCTGGAAAGGTTTCCAGGCATTCCTGTTGCGCCTCAAGAGGAGTCACTCTCCACTGCAAAAACGAGAGGAACTCCAGGGGTCGTTCCACCATTTCAAAAGACCCCCAAATGTCTCAGTCCACTCCAGATGAACCTGAAGTTCCTACACTGCCTCGACTGTCACCCCAAGTATCAACTCACACCTCGGTGGCACGTGTGACAGCCCTTGGAACCTCGAGGGAATGTTGCAGATGCCGGTGTCAACTCAACGGGAAGCCAGACACTGCTGCTACAGCTCGGGTGGAAAATGGACGTGCATGTCTCCACTCGAGATGAGGCCTGACTCCCTTGTGGAGGCTCAAGAGGAACCTCAAGATCCGTGTCAGCACTGGAGAGGAAACTTCAGGTTCCTGCCTCAGCTCCAGACGAGGACTTTGGACCCAGGTTCAGACTGGAGAGGAATCCTGTGAGAGCCCTCACAACTCGCATGGACACTGGCCTTTCCTGAGGCCACACAAGCTGGTCCCTAAGGTCCCCATAGTAACTCGATAGGAACCTGCCGCAACTCTAGAAAAACTAGGAGATTCTTCCCTCCAGGCGAGATGAGACCCTTTTCTGCTCTGGCGTCTCAAAGGAAATCACACCTTCCCTCTTGGACCTCGAAAGGTCCCTTCACACCCTTGCTGCAACTGAAGAAGTTCCCCGACATACCCGTCTCCACTCGAGAGGAACACTGAGGGTCCCGCCACAACTGAAGAGGAGACCCCTTGTCACCTCCTCAGCTCGAGATGAGGGTTTCTTTCTCTGCTTAATCGGGAAATGATTCCCGGTGTTCCCATCGCATTTCAGGAGGAGGCACTCTCAACAGGAAAGTCGAGAGGAAATCCAGAGGTGGTACCACCATTCCAAACGACCCCTAAATTTCTCAGTCCAATCCAGATGAACCTGATTTCCCTGCACTGCCTCGACTGTCAAACCAAGTATTGACTCACACAACAGTGGTACATGTGAGAGCCCTGAGGCACCTCGAGGGAATGCCACAGAACCCTGCGTCAACTTTCTGGGAAGCCTGACACTGCTGCTACAACTCGGGATGAAAGTGGACGTGCATGTCTCCACACGAGACGGGGCATGACTCCCCTGTGGAGAATCCAGAGGAACCCCAAGATCCATGTCTGCAGTGGTGAGGAAAACTCAGGTTCCAGCCTCAGATCCAGACGAGGACTTAGGACCCGGCACCAACTGGAGAGGAATCCTGACAGGACCCTCGCAACTCGCATGGAGACTGGCCTTTCCTGAGGCCACACGAGCGGGTCACTGAGGGCCCCATCGTAACTCAAGAGGGACATGCCGCAACTCGAGAAAAACCCGGAGATTCTCCCCTCCAGGCAAGAGGATGCCTTTTTCCGCTGTGGCATCTTGAGGGAAATCACACCTTCCCTCTTGAACCTTGAAAGGGTCCTTCACACCCTTGCTGCAACTCAAGAAGTTCCCAGACATAACAGTCTCCACTTGAGAGGAACAGTGAGGGGCCTGCCACAACTCAAAAGGATCTCAGTTTTCCCCTCATCAGCTTTTGACGAGGGTTCCTTTCCCTGCTTCGATGTGAAAGGATTCCCAGCGTTCCCATCACATCTCAAGAGGAGGCGCTCTCAACAAGGAAGTCGAGAGGAACTCCAGGGGTCATGCCACCGTTCCAAAGGACCCCTAAATGTCTCAGTCTACCACAGATAAACCTGATTTCCCTGCACTGCCTCGACTGTTACCCCGAGTATCAACTCACACCACGGTGGCACATTTGACAGCCCTGTGGCACCTTGAAGGAAAGCCACAGATCCCTGTGTCAACTTGACGGGAAGCCTGACACTGCAGCTAAACCTCGGGAGGAAAGCAGATGTCCATGTCTCCACTCGAGAGGAAGCCAGACTCCCCTGTGGAAACTAAGGAGCAACAATAAGATCCGTGTCAGCACTGGAGAGGAAACCTCAGGTTCCAGCCTCAGCTCCAGATGAGGACTTAGGAACCAGAACTGACTGGAGAGGAAACCCGAGTGGGCCCACTTAACTCACATGGAGACTAGCCTTACCTGAGGCCACATGAATGGGTCCCTGAGGTCCCCGTCATAATTCGAGAGGGACCTGCCGTACCTCGAGAAAAACCAGGAGATTCTCCCCTCCAGGCGAGATGAGGCCCTTTTCTGCTGTGGCATCTCTAGGGAAATCACACTTTCCATCTTGGACCTCGAAAGGGTCCTTCAAATCTTTACTGCAACTCAAGTAGCTCCCTGACATACACATCTCCACTAGAGAGGAACACCGAGGGTCCCGCCACAACTCAAGAGGAGCTCCATTGTCCCCTACTCAGCTCGAGATGAGGGTTCCTTTCCCTGTTTCCTCTGGAAAGTATTCACGGCATTCCCATTGCATTTCAGGAGGAGGCGATCTCAACAGGAGAGTCGAGAGGAACTCCAGGGGTTGTGCCACCATTCCAAAAGACCCCCAAATGTCTCAGTGCACTCCAGATGAACCTGATTTCCCTGCACTGCCTTGATTGTCACTCCGAGTATCAACTCAAAAAATGATGGCACATGTGACAGCCCTGTGGCACCTCAAGGGAAAGCCACAGACGCCTGTTTCGACAGGACGAGAAGCCTGACACTGCTGCTAAAGCTCGGGAGGAAAGCGGACGTGCATGTCTCCACTCGAGACGAGTCCTGACTCCCCTGTGGAAACTCTAGAGGAACCACAAGATCAATGCCAGCACTGGAGAGGAAATCTCAGGTTTTGGCCTCAACTCCAGATGAGGACATAGGAACCGCCACTGACTGGAGAGGAATCCTGAGAGGCCCCTCGCAACTCACATAGAGACTGGCCTTTCCTGAGGCCATTCAAGCGGGTCCCTGAGGTCCCAATCTCTCGTTGTGGCAGAGGGACCTGCCTCAACTGGAGAAAAACCAGGAGATTCTCCCCTCCAGGCGAGATGAGGCCCTTTTCCGTTGTAGCATCTCAAGGGAAATAACACCTTCCCTCTTGGGCCTCCAAAGGGTACTTCACACCCTTGCTGCAACTCAAGAAGTTCCACTAGATACCCTTTTCCACTCGAGAGGAACACCTAGGGTCCCGCCACAATGCAAGGGGAGCCCCATTGTCCCCTCCTCAGGTCGAGATGAGGGTTCCTTTCCCTGCCTTGTCGGGAAAGGATTCCCGGCATTCCTGTTGCATCTCAGGACAAGGCGCTCTCAACAAGAAAGTCGAGAGGAACTCCAGGGGTCGTGCCACAATTCCAAAAGACGTCCAAATGTCTCAGTCCACTCCAGATGAACCTTATTACCCTGAGTACCTCGACTGTCACCCCGAGTATAGACTCACACCACGGTGGCACGTTTGCAGCCCTTTGGCACCTTGAGGGAAAGCCACAGGTCCCTGTGTCAACTCGACAGGAAGGCTGACACTGCTCCTACAGCTCTGGAAGATAGCAGACGTGCATGTCTCCGCACAAGATGAGGCCTTATTTCCCTGTGGAGACTACAGAGGAACCCCATGAACCCTGTCAGCACTGGAGAGGAAAACTCAGGTTCGGCCTCAGATCCAGACGAGGACTTAGGACCCAGCACCGACGGGAGAGGAATCCCGAGAGGCCCCTCGCAACTCGCATGGAGACTGGTCTTTCCTGAGGCCACACGACCGGGTCCCTGAGTCCCCCATTGTACCTCAAGAGGGACCTGCTGCAACTCGAGAAAAACCAGGAGATTCTCCCCTCCAGGCGAGATGAGGCCCTTTTCCACTGCGGTGTCTCAAGTGAAATCACACCTTCTCTCTTGGGCCTCGAAAGGGTCCTTAACACCCTTGCTGCAACTCAAGAAGTTCTACGAGATACCCATCTCCACTCGAGAGGAATACCGAGGGTCTCGCGACAACTCAAGAGGAGCCCCGTTTCCCCCTTCTCAGCTCGAGATGAGGGTTCCATTCCCTGCTTCATCAGGAAAGGATTCCCAGCATTCCCGTTGCATCTCAGGAGGAAGTGCTCTCAACACAAAAGTCGAGAGGAAGGCCAGGGGTCGTGTCACCATTCCAAAAATCACAAAATGTCTCAGTCCACTCCAGATGAAGCTGATTTCCCTGCACTGCCTTGACTGTTGCCCCAAGTATCGACACACCATGATGGCACATGTGACATTCCTGTGGCACCTCGAAGGAAAGCCACAGATCCTGAGTCAACTTGACAGCAAGCCTGACACTGCTGCTACAGCTTGGGAAGAAAGCGCACATGCATGTCTCCACTCGAGACGAGTCTTGACTCCCCTGTGTAGACTCCAGAGGAACCCAAAAATCCATGTCAGCATTGGAGAGGAAATTTAAAGATCCGGCCTCATCTCCAGATGAGGACTTAGGACACGGCACAGACTGGAGAGAAATCCCGCGAGGCCCCTCGCAACCCAAATGGAGACTGGCCTTTCCTGAGGCCACACGAGCAGGTCCCTGAAGTCCCCATCGTAACTCAAGAGGGACCTTCTGCAACTCGATGACAACCAGGAGATTCTCCCCTCCAGGCGTGGTGAGGCCTTTTTCTGTGGCGGCACATCCAGGGAAATCACACCTTCCCTCTTGAACCTCGAAAGGGTTCTTCACACCCTTGCTGCAACTCAAGAAGTTCCCCAACATACCCGTCTCCACTCGAGAGGAGCACCGAGGATCCCACCACAACTCAAGAGGAGGCCCATTGTCCCCTCCTGAGCTAGAGATGAGGGTTCCTTTACCTGCTTCATTGGTAAAGGATGCCCGGCATTCCCATCGCATCTCAGGAGGTGGCACTCTCAACAGGAAAGTCGAGAGGAACTCCAGGTGTCTTGCAACCATTCCAAAAGACACCCAAATGTCTCAGTCCACTCCAGATGAACCTGATTTCCCTGCACTGCCTCGAGAGTCACCCCGAGTAATGTCTCAAACAATGGTGGCACGTGAGACAGCCCTGTGGCACCTCGAGGGAAAGCCACAGATCCCTGTGTCAACTCGTCTGGAAGACTGACACTGCTGCTACAGCTCAGGAGGAAAGTGGACGTGCATGTCTCCACTCGAGACAAGGCCTGACTCCACTGTAGAGACTCCAGAGGAACCCCAAGATCTATGTCAGCACTGGAGAGGAAACCTCATATTCTGGCCTTGGCTACAGACGAGGACTTAGGACCCAGCACTGACTGGAAAGGAATCCCGAGAGGGCCCTTGCAACTTGCATGGAGACTGGGCTTTCCTGAGGCCACATGAGTGGGTCCCTGAGGTCACCATCATAACTCGAGAGGAACCTGCCACAACTCGAGGAAAACCAGGAGGTTCTTCCCTCCAGGCGAGATGAGGCCCTTTTCCACTGCGGCATCTCAAGGGAAAATCACACCTTCCCTCTTGAACCTCGAAAGGGTCCTTCACACCCTTTCCACAACTCAAGAAGTTCCCCAACATACCAGTCTCCACTCGAGAGGAACACCGAGGGTCCCACCACAACTCAAGAGGAACCTGGTTGTACCCTCCTCAGCTCGAAATGCGGGTTCCTTTCCCTGCTTTTCTGGAAAGAATTCCCGGCATTCCCGTCGGATCTCAGGAGGAGGCGCTCTCAACAGGAAAGTTGAGAGGAACTCCAAGTGTCGTGCCACCATTCCAAAAGACCCCAAAATGTCTCAGTACTCTCCAGATGAACCTGATTTCCCTGAACTGCCTCGACTGTCAACCCTAGTATTGACTCACACCATGGTGGGGCATGTGACATCTATGTGGCCCATCAATGGAAAGCTGCAGATCCCTGTGTCAACCCGAAGGAGGCTGACACCGCTGCTACAGCTTGGGAGGAAAGCGGACGTGCATGTGTCCACTCGAGACGAGGCCTGACTCCCCTGTGGAGACTCCAGAGGTGCCCCAAGATCCATATAAGCACTGGAGAGGAAACCTCGGGTTCTGGCCTCAGCTCCAGATGAGGACTTAGGACCCGACACCGACTGGAGAGGCATCCTGAGAGGCCACTCACAATTCACATGGATATTGGCCTTTCCTGAGGCCACACAAGCGGGTCCCTGAGGTCCACATCATAACTCGAGAGGGACATGCCGCAACTGGAGAAAAACCAGGAGATTTTCCCCTCCAGGGGAAATGAGGCCCTTTTCTGCTGTGGCGTCTCGAGGGAAATCACACCTTCCCTCTTAGACCTCCAAAGGGTCCTTCACACCCTTGCTGCAACTCAAGAAGTTCCCCGACATACCTGTCTCCATTCACAAGGAACACCAAGGGTCCCGCCACAACTCAAGAGGAGCACTGTTGTCCCCTCCTCAGCTCAAGATGAGTGCTCCTTTCCCTGCTTCATTGGGAAATGATTCCTGGCATTCCTGACACAATTCAGGTGGAGGAGCTCTCAACAGGAGAGTGAAGAGGAACTTCAGGGGTCATGACACCATTCTAAAAGACCCCAAAATGTCTCAGTCCACTCCAGATGAACCTGATTTTTCCTGCACTGTCTCGATTGTCACACTATCGACTCGCACCATGGTTTCACGTGTGACAGCCCCGTGGCACCTCGAGGGAAAGCCTTAGATCCCTGTGTCAATTTGACAGGAAGCCTGACACTACTGCTACAGATTGGAAGGAAAGCAGATATGCATGTCTCCACTTGAGATGAGACCTGACTCCCCTGTGGAGACTCCAGAGGAACCCTAGGATCCGTGTCAGCCCTGGAGAGGAAACTTCAGGTTCTGGCCTCAGCTCCATATGAAGACTTAGGACCTGGCATCAACTGGAGAGGAATCTCAAGAGGCCGCTAGCAACTCGCATGGAGACTGGCCTATCCTGAGTCCACACGAATGGGTCCCTGTGGTCCCTGTCGTAACTCGAGAGGGACCTGCCACAACTTGAGAAAACCTGGAGTTTCTCCCGTCCAGGTGAGATGAGGCCCTTTGCCACTGCCGCATCTCGAGGGAAATCACACCTTCCCTCTTGGATCTTGAAAGGGTCCTTCACACCCTTGCTGCAACTCAAGAAGTTCCCTGATATACCCGTCTCCACCTGAGAGGAACACCGAGGGTCCTGCCACAACTGAAGAGGATCCCTGCTGTCCCCACCTCAGCTCGAGATGAGGGTTCCTTTCCCTGCTTCATCAGGAAAGGATTCCCAGCATTTCCGTTGCATGTCAGGAGGAGGCGCTCTCAACAGGAAAGTCGAGAGCAACTGCAGAGTATTGCCACCATTCCAAAAGACCACCAAATGTCTCAGTCCACTCCAGATGAACCTGATTTCCCTGTTCTGCCTCGACTGTCACCTCTTGTATTGACTCACACCACGGTGGCACATGTGACAGCCCTGTGTCACCTTGAGGGAAAGCCATAGATCCCTGTGTCAACTCGATAGAAAGCCTGACACTGCTGCTACATCTCGGGAGGAAAGTGGACGTGCATGTTTCCACTCGAGACGAGGCCTGAGTCCCCTGTGGTGACTCCAGAGGAACCCCAAGATCCATATCAACACTGGAGAGGAAACCTCAGGCTCCAGCCTAAGCTGCAGACCAGGACTTAGGACCTGGCAATGACTGGAACCAAATCCCGAGAGGCCCCTCGCAACTCAAATGGAGAATGGCCTTTCTTAAGACCAAACGAGCGTTTCCCTGAGGTCCCCATTGTAACTCGAGAGGAACCTGCTGCAACTCGACAATAACCAGGAGATTGTCCCCTCCAGGCGAAATGAGGCCCTTTTCTGCTGTGGTGTCACGAAGGAAATCACACCTTCACTCTTGGACCTTGAAATGGTCCTTCACACCCTTGCTGCCACTCAAGAAGTTTCCCAACATACCCGTCTCCACTTGAGAGGAAAACCAAGGGTCACGCCACAACTCAAGAAAAGCCCCGTTTACTCCTTCTCAGCTCAAGATGAGGGTTCAAAGAAAGGATTCCCGGAATTCCTGTCGCATCTGAAGAGGAGGTGCTTTCAACAGGAAAGTCGAGAGGAACTCCAGAGTTCATGTCACCATTCCAAAATACCCCCTAATGTCTCAGTCCACTCCAGATGTACATGTTTCCCCTGCACTGCCTCGAATGTCACCCTGAGTATCAACTCACACCACGGTGGCACGTGTGGCAGCCCTGTGGCACCTCGATGGAAAGCCACAGATCCCTGTGTAAACATGACAGGAAGCCTGACACTGCTGCTACAGCTCGGGATGAAAGTGGACGTGCAGGTCTCCACTCGAGACGAAGCCTGACTCCCCCATGTAGACTCCAGAAGTACCCCAAGATCCATGTCAGCACTGGAGAGGAAACCTCAGGTTCCGGCCTCATCTCCAGACGAGGACTTAGGACCCAGCAACAACTGGAGAGGAATCTCGAGAGGCCCATCACAACTCTCATGGAGACTGGCCTTTCCTGATTGCACACAAGTGGGTCCCTGTGGTCCCCATCGTAACACGACAGGAACCTACTGCAACTCTAGAAAAACCAGGAGGTTCTCCCCTCCAGGTGAGATGAAGCCCTTTTTCGCTGCGGCATCCCGAGGGAAATCACACTTTCCCACTTGACCCACAGAAGAGTCTTTCACATGCTTCCTGCAACTCAAAAATTTCCCCGACATACACTTCTCCACTCGACAGGAACACCAAGGGTATCCACACAACTCAAGAGGAGTCCCGTTTCCCCCTCCTCAGCTCAAGATGAGGGTTCCTTTCCCTGCTTCGTCGGGAAAGGTTTCCTGGCTTTTCCATCGCATCTAAAGAGGAGGCGCTCTCAAAAGGAAAGTTGAGAGGAACTCCAGGAGTCATGGGATCATTCCAAAGACCCCCAAATGTCTCAGTCTACCCCAGATAAGCCTGATTTCCCTACACTGCCTCGACTGTCACCCCGAGTATCTACTCACACCATGGTGGCACGTGTGACAGCCCTGTGGCACCTCGAGAGAAAGCCATAGATCCCTGTGTCAACTCGACGGAAAACCTGACACTGGTGCTACAGCCTGGGAAGAAATGGACGAGCATGTCTACACATGAGACGTAGCCTCACTCCCCTGTGGAGACTCCAGAGGAACCCCAAGATCCATGTCAGCACTGGAGAGGAAACCTCAGGTTCTGGCCTCATCTCCAGATGAGGACATAGGACCCAGCAACAACTGGAGAGGAATCCCGAGAGGCCCATCACGACTCTCATGGAGACTGGTCTTTCCTGAGGCCACATGAGTGCATCCCTGAGGTCCCAATCAAAACTCGAGAAGGACTTGCCACAACTCTAGAAAAACCAGGAGGTTCTCCCCTCCAGGCGAGATGAGGCCGTTTTCTGCTGCGGCATCCCAAGAGAAAACCGGCCTTCCCTCCTGAACCTCAAAAGGTCATTCACAGCCTTGCTACAACTCAAGAAGTTCCCTGACATAACCATTTCCAATCGAGAGGAAAACTGTGGGTCCCACCACAACTCAAGAGGAGCCCCCTTTCCCCCTCCTCTGCTCCTGATGAGGGATCCTTTCCCTGCTTCAACAGGAAAGGATTCTGGTGTTCCTGTCGCACAGCAAGAGGGCGTGCTCTTACCAGGAAAGTCGAGAGGGAGGCACCGACTGGAGAGGAATCCCGAGGAACCCCTCTCCACTTGCATGGAGACTGGCCTTTCGGAGGCCACGCGAGAGGGTCCCTGAGGTCCCCATCGTAACTCAAGAGGGACCTGCCGCAACTCAAGAAAAACCAGGAGGTTCTCCCCTCCAGGCGAGATGTGGCCATTTTCTGCTGCGGCATCCGAAGAGAAAACCGGCCTTCCCTCCTGAACCTCAAAGGGTCCTTTCCAGCTTTGCTACAACCCAAGAAGTTCCGCAACATCACCATCTCCACTCGAGAGGAACATTGAGGGTCCCACCACAACTCAAGAGGAGCCCCCTTTCACCCTCCTCTGCTCCTGATGAGGGATCCTTTCCCTGCTTCGACAGGAAATGATTCTGGTGTTCCCGTCGCAAAGCAAGAGGGTGTGCCCTCAACAGGAAAGTCGAGAGGAACTCAAGGGATCATGCCACCATTCCAAAAGACCTCCAAATGTCTCAGTCCACTCCAGATGAACCTGATTTCCCTGCACTGCCTCGAAGGTCACCCTGAGCATCGAATCACACCACAGTGGCATCTGCAACAGCCCTGTGGAACCTCGAGGAAAAGCCACAGATCCCTGTGTCAACTCATCGGGAACCTGACACTGCTGCTTCAGCTTGGGAGGAAAACGGACGTGTATGTCTCGATTTGAGAAGAGTCCTGCCTCTCTTGTGGAGACTCCAGAGGAACCACAAGATCCATGTCAGCACTGGAGAGGAAAACTCAGGTTCGGGCTGAAGTTCCAGACGAGTACATAGGACCTGACACTAACTGGACAGGAATCCCGAGGGGCCCCTCGCAACTCGTATGGAGCCTGGTCTTTCCTGAGGACATGCCAGTGGGTCCCTGAGGTCCCCGTCGTAACTCGAGAGGGACCTGCCGCAACTCGAGAAAAACCAGGAGGTTCTCCCCTGCAGGCGAGATGAGGCCCTTTTCTGCTGTGGCATCACGAGGGAAATCACCCCTTCCCACTTAAAACTCGCAAGCGTCCTTCCCACCCTTGCTGCAACTCAAGAAGTTCCCCGACATAACAGCTCCACGCTGGAGGAACACTAAGGGACACGGCACACCTCAGGATGAGCCTCGTTTCCCCATCGTCAGCTCGAGATGAGGGTCTTTTTTGCTGCTTCATCGGGAAAGGATTCCCAACCTTTCCGTTACATCTCAAGAGGTGGCGCTCTCAACAGGAAAGCCGAGGTCTCCAGGGGTCGTGCCAATATACTAAAAGTCCCCCAGATGTCTCAGTCCACTCCAGATGAACCTGATTTCCCTCCACTACCTCGAGTGTCACCTGGGTATCGCCTCACAACATGGTGGCTCGTGCCACAGGCTTGTGGCATCTCGAGGGAAAGACAGAGATCCCGGGCTCAAGTCGAGGGGAAGCCTGACACTGCAGCTACAGCTTGGGAGGAAAGCAAACATGCATTTAACCACAGGAGACGAGGTCTGACTCCCCTTGAGTGACTCTAGAGAAATCCCAAGGTCCATGCCAGCACTGGAGAGGAAAACTCAGGTGCCAGCTTTGGCTCCAGATGGGGACTTAGGACCTCACCGCCTGGAGAGGAATCCCTAGGAGCCCCTCTCAACTCGCACAGAGATTGGCCTTTCCTGAGGCCATGTGAGAGGGTCCCTGAGGTCCCCGTCGTAACTCGAGAGGGACCTCCCACAACTCGAGAAAACCAGGAGGTTCTCCCCTCCAGGCGAGGTGAGGCCATTTTCTGCTGCGGCATCCCAAGAGAAAACCGGCCTCCCTCCTGAACCTCAAAGGGTCCTTCACAGCCTTGCTACAACCCAAGAAGTTCCCCGATATAACCATCTCCACTCGAGAGGAACACTGAGGGCCTACCACAACTCAAGAGGAGCCCCCTTTCCCCCTCCTCTGCTCCCGATGAGGGATCGTTTCCCTGCTTTGACAGGAAAAGATTCTGGTGTTCCTGTCGCACAGCAAGATGGCGTGCTCTTACCAGGAAAGTCGAGAGGGACTCCAAGCGTCATGCCAACATTCCTAAAGAGCCCCAAATGTCTCAGTCCACTCCAGATGAACCTGATTTCCCTGCACTGCCTCGAAGGTCACCCTGAGCATCGTATCACACCATGGTGGCATCTGCGAGAGCCCTGTGGCACCTAGAGGGAAAGCCAAATATCCCTGTGTCAACTCGTCAGGAAGCCGGACACTGCTGCTACAGCTTGGGAGGAAAACGGACGCGTATGTCTCCACCTGAGAAGAGCCCTGACTCTCCTGTGGAGACTCCAGAGGAACCCCAAGATCCATGTCAGCACTGGAGAAGAAACCTCAGGTTCTGGCTGCAGTTCCAGACGAGTACCTAGGACCTGACACTGACTGGACAGGAATCCTGAGGGGCCCCTCGCAACTTGTATGGAGACTGGTCTTTCCTGAGGCCACGCCAGCGGGTCCCTGAGGTACCCGTCGTAACTTGAGAGGGAACTGCCGCAACTCGAGAAAAACCAGGAGGTTCTCCCCTGCAAGCGAGATGAGGCCGTTTTCTGCTGTGACATGATGAGGGAAATCACGCCTTACCACTTGAATATCGCAAGCGTCCTTCCCACCCTTGCTGCAACTCAAGAAGTTCCCCGACATACCACTCCCCACTCTGCAGGAACACAAAGGGTCCCGGCACACCTCGGGAGGAGCCTCGTTTCCCTATCGTGAGCTCAAGATCAGGGTCTTTTTCCCTGCTTTCTTGAGAAAGGATTCCCGCCGTTCCCGTCACATCTCAAGAGGTGGCACTCTCAACAGGAAAGCCGAGATCTACAGGGGTCGTGACAACATACTAAAAGTCACCCAGATGTCTCAGTCCACTCCAGATGAACCTGATTTCCCTGCACTATCTGGAGTGTCACATGCGTATCGCCTAACACCACAGTGGCTCGTGACACAGACCTGTGGCATCTCGAGGGAAAGACAGAGATCCCGGTGTTAAGTCGAGGGGAAGACTGACACTGCAGCTACAGCTCCGGAGGAAAGCGGATGTGCATGCAACCACAGGAGAGGAGGACTGACTCTCCTGGGGAGACTGCAGAGAAACCCCAAGTTCCATGCCAGCACTGGAGAGGAAACCAGCTTCGGCTCCAGATGGGGACTTAGGACCCGGCACCGACTGGAGAGGAATCCCGAGGAATCCCTCTCAACTCGAACGGAGACTGGCCTTTCCTGAGGCCACGCAATAGAGTCCCTTAGGTCACTCTCGTAACTCAAGAGGGACCTGCCGCAACTAGAGAAAAACCAGGAGGTTCTCCCCTCCAGGCAAGATGAGGCCATTTTCTGCTGGGGCATCCCAAGAGAAAACTGGCCTTCCCTTCTGAACCTCAGAGGGTCCTTCACAGCCTTGCTACAACCCAAGAAGTTACCCAACATAACCATCTCCACTCGAGAGGAACACTGAGGGTCCCACCACAACTCAAGAGGAGCCCCCTTTCCCCCTCCTCCACTCCCAATGAGGGATCCTTTCCCTGCTTAGAGAGGTAAGGTTTCTGGTGTTTCCGTCACACAGCAAGAGTGCATGCTCTCAACAGGAAGGTCGAGTGGAACTCCAGGGGACAGGCCACCATTCCAAAAGAACGCCAAATGTCTCAGTCCACTCCAGATGAACCTGATTTCCCTGCACTGCCTCGAAGATCACCCTGAGCATCAAATCACACCACAGTGGCATCTGCGATAGCCCTGTGGCACCTTGAGGGAAAGCCACAGATCCCTGTTTCAACTCGTCGGGAAGACTGACACTGCTGTTACAGCTTGGGAGGAAAACAGATATGTATGTCTCCACTTGAGAAGAGTTCTGACTCTCCTGTGGAGACTTCAGAGGAACCGCAAGATCCATGTCAGCACTGGAGAGGAAACCTCAGGTTCTGGCTGCAGTTCCAGACAAGTACCTTGGACCCGACACTGAGTGGACAGGAATCCCGAGGGTCTCCTCACAATTTGTATGGAGACTGGTCTTTCCTGAGGCCACGCCAGCGGGTCCCTGAGGTCCCCGTCGTAACTCGAGAGGGACCTGCCGCAACTCGAGAAAAACCAGGAGGTTCTCCCCTGCAGGCGAGATGAGGCCCTTTTGTGCTGTGGCATCATGAGTGAAATCATGCCTTCCCACTTGAATCTCGCAAGCGTCTTTTCCACCCTTGCTGCAACTCAAGAAGTTCCCTGACATACCAGTCCCCCCGTGGGAGGAACACTAAGGGTCCTGGCACACCTAAGGAGGAGTCTGGTTTCCCCATCATGAGCTCGAGATGAGGGTCTTTTTCCCTGCTTCGTCGGGAAAGGATTCCCGCCCTTCTGGTCACATCTCAAGAGGTGGCTCTCTCAACAAGAAAGCCGAGATCTCCAGGGCTCGTGCCAACTTACTAAAATTCCCCCAGATGTCTCAGTCCACTCCAGATGAACCTGATTTCACTGCACTGCCTCGAAGGTCACCCTGAGCATCGGAACACACCATGGTCGCATTTGCGACAGCCCTGTGGCACCTCGAGGGAAAGCCACAGATCCCTGTGTCAACTCGTCGGGAAGCCTGACACTGCTGCTACAGCTTGGGAGGAAAACGGACGTGTATGTCTCCACTTGAGAGGAGTTCTGACTCTCCTGTGGAGACTCCAGAGGAACCCCAAGAACCATGTCAGCATTGGAGAGACAACCTCAGGTTCTGGCTGCAGTTCCAGACGGGTACCTAGGACCCAACACTGACTGGACAGGAATCCCGAGGGGCCCCTCGCAACTCGTATGGAGACTGGTCTTTGCTGAGGCCCCGCCAGCAGGTCCCTGAGGTCCCCATCATAACTCGAGAGGAACCTGCTGCAACTCGAGGCAGTTCTCCCCTGAGGGAAGTTCTCCCCTGCAGGCGAGATGAGGCCCTTTTCTCCTGTGGCATCATGAGGGAAATCACGCCTTCGCACTTGAACCTCGCAAGCGTCCTTCCCACCCTTGCTGCAACTCAAGAAGTTCCCTGACATGCCAGTTCCCACCTGGGAGGAAGAATAAGGGTCCCGGCACACCTCAGTAGGAGCTTCGTTTCCCCATCGTGAGCTCGAGATGAGGGTCTTTTTACCTGCTTCGTCGGGAAAGGATTCCCGCCGTTCCCGTCATATCTCAAGAGGTTGTGCTCTCACAGGAAAGCCGAGATGTCCAGGGGTCGTGCCAACATACTAAAAGTCCCCCAGATATCTCAGTCCACTCCAAATGAACCTGATTTCTCATTACTACCTCGAGTGTCACCTGCATATCCCCTCACACCACGCTGGCTTGTGCAACAGGCCTGTGGACTCTCGAGGAAAGACAGAGATCCCGGGGTCAAGTCGAGGGGAAGCCTGACACTGCAGCTACAGCTCGGAAGGAAAGCGGGCGTGCATGCAACCACAGGAGACGAGGCCTTACTCCCCTTCAGAGACTCCAGAGAAACCCCAAGTTCCATGTCAGCACTGGAGAGGAAACCTCAGGTTCCAGCTTCAGCTCCAGACGGGGACTTAGGAACCGGCACCAACTGGAGAAGAATCCCGAGGGCCCCTCTAAACTCCCACAGAGACTGGCCTTTCCTGAGGCCACGCGAGAGGGTCCCTGAGGTCCCTGTCTTAACTCGAGAGGGACCTTCCGCAACTAGAGAAAAACCAGGGGGTTCTCCCCTCCAGGCGAGATGAGGCCGTTTTCTTCTTCGGCATCCCAAGAGAAAACTGGCCTTCTCTCCTGAACCTCAAAGGGTCCTTCACAGCCTTGCTACAACCCAAGAAGTTCCCCGACATAACCATCTCCACTCAGGAGGAACACTGAGGGTTCCACCACAACTCAAGAGGAGCCCCCTTTCCCCCTCCTCTGCTCCCGATGAGGGATCCTTTCCCTGCTTCGACAGGAAAGGATTCTGGCGTTCCCGTTGCAAACCAAGAGGGTGTGCTCTCAAAGGAAAGTCGAGAGGAACTCCAGGGGTCATGCCACCATTCCAAAAGACCCCCAAATGTCTCAGTCCAATCCAGATGAACCTGATTTCCCTTCACTGCCTCGAAGATCTTCCTGAGCATTGAATCACACCACTGTGGCATCTACTACAGCCCTGTGGCACCTCGAGGGAAAGCCACAGATCCCTGTGTCAACTCATTGGGAAGACTGAAACTGCTGCTATGGCTTAGCAGAAAAACGGATGTGTATGTCCCCATTTAAGAAGAGTCCTGACTCTCCTGTGGAGACTCCAGAGGAACCCCAAGATCCATGTCAGCACTGGAGAGGAAACCTCAGGTTCTGGCTGCAGTTCCAGATGAGTACCTAGGACCCGACACTGACTGGACAGGAATCCCTAGGGGCCCCACGCAACTCGTATGGAGAATGGTCTTTCCTGAGGCCATGCCAGCGGGTCCCTGAGGTACCCGTCATCATCGAGAGGGACCTGCTTCAACTCGAGAGAAACCAGGAGGTTCTCCCCTGCAGGCGAGATGAGGCCCTTTTCTGCTGTGGCATCACAAGGGAAATCACGTCTTCCCACTTGAACCTCACAAGCGTCCTTCCCACCCTTGCTGCAGCTCAAGAAGTTCCCTGACATACCAGTCCCCACGTGGGAGGAACACTAAAGGTCCCGGCACACCTCAGGAGGAGCCTCGTTACCCCATCATGAGCTCGAGATGAGGGTCTGTTTCCCTGCTTCGTCGGGAAAGGATTCCCGCTGTTCCCATCACATCTCAAGTGGTGGCGCTCTCAACAGGAAAGCCGAGATCTCCAGGGGTCATCCCAACATACTAAAAGTTCCCCAGATGTCTCAGTCCACTCCAGATGAACCTGATTTCCCTGCACTACCTCGAGTGTCACCTGCGTATCGCCTCACACCAAGGTGGCTCGTGCCACAGGCCTGTGGCATCTCGAGGGAAAGACAGAGATCCCGGGGTCAAGTCGAGGGGAAGACTGACATTGCAGCTACAGCTCGGGAGGAAAGCAGACGTCCATGCAACCACAGGAGACGAGGCCTGACTCCCCTTGAGAGTCTCCAGAGAAACCCTAAGTTCCATGCCAGCACTGGAGAGGAAACTTCAGGTTCCAACTTCGGCTCCAGTTGGGGACTTAAGACCCGGCACCAACTGAAGAGGAATACCGAGTAGCCCCTCTCAACTCGCACAGAGACTGGCCTTTCCTGAGGCCACGCGAGAGAGGCCCTGAGGACCCCGTTGTAACTCGAGAGGGATCTGCCGCAACTCGAGAAAAACCAGTAGGTTCTCCCCTCCAAGTGAGATGAGGCCGTTTTCTGCTGCAGCATCCCAAGAGAAAACCGGCCTTCCCTCCTGAACCTCAAAGGGTCCTTCCCAGCCTTGCTATAATCCCAGAAGTTCCCCAACATAACCATCTCCACTCGAGAGGAACACTGAGGGTCCCACCACAACTCAAGAGGAGACCCCTTTTCTGCTCCTCCACTCCCGATGTGGGATCCTTTCCCAGCATTGACAGGAAAGGATTCTGCCATCTCCGTCACACAGCAAGACGCCGTGATCTCAACAGGAAAGTCGAAAGGAACTCCAGTGGTCGTGCCACCATTCCAAAAGAGCCGCAAATGTCTCAGTGCACTCCAGATGAGCCTCATTTCCCTGTACAGCCTCGATAGTCACCCTGAGCATCGAATCACACCATGGTGGCCTCTGCGACAGCCCTGTGGCACCTCGAGTTAAAGCCACAGATCCCTGTGTCAACGTGTCGGGAAGACTGACACTGCTGCTAGAGTTTGGGAGGAAAACGGACGTGTATGTCTCCACTTGAGAAGAGTCCTGAATCTCCTGTGGAGACTCCAGCAGAATCCCAAGATCCATGTCAGCACTGTAGAGGAAACCTCAGGCTCTGGATGCAGTTCCAGACGAGTACCTGGGACCCGACACTGACTGGACAGGAATCCTGAGGGGCCCCTCGCAACGCGAATGGAGACTGGTTTTACCTGAGGCCACGCCAGTGGGTCCCTGAGGTCCCCGTCCTAACGCGAGAGGGACCTGCCGCAACTCGAGAAAAACCAAGAGGTTCTCCCCTGCAGGCGAGATGAGGCCCTTTTCTGCTGTGTCAACACGAGGGTAATCACGCCTTCCCTCTTGAACCTCGCAAGCGACCTTCCCACCCTTGTTGCAACTCAAGAAGTTCCCTGACATACCAGTCCCCACAGGGGAGGAACACTGAGGGTCCCTGCACACCTCAGGAGGAGCCTCGTTACCCCATCGTGAGCTCGTGATGAGGTTCTTTTTCCCTGCTTCGTCGGGAAAGGATTCCCACCATTCCCGTCACAACTCAAGAGGTGGCGCTCTCAACAGGAAAGCCGACATTTCCAGGGGTCGTGCCAACATACTAAAAGTCCCCCAGATGTCTCAGTCCACTCCAGATGAACCTGATTTCCCTGCACTACCTCGAGTGTGACCTGTGTATCGGCTCACACCACGGTGGCTCATGCCACAGGCCTGTGTCATATCGAGGGAAAGACAGAGATCTCGGGGTCAAGTCAAGGGGAAGCCTGACACAGCAGCTACAGCTCGGGAGGAAAGCGGACGTGCATGCAACCACAGTGGACGAGGCCTGACTCCCTGTGAGAGACTCCAGAGGAACCCCAAGATCCATGTCAGCAATGGAGAGGAAACCTCAGGTTCTGGATGCAGTTCTAGACGAGTACCTAGGACACGACACTGACTGGACAGGAATCCCGAGGGGCCCCTCGCAACTAGAATGGAAAATGGTCTTTCCTGAGGCCATGCCAGTGGGTCCCTGAGGTCCCCGTTGTAACTCGAGAGGGACCTGCCACAACTCGAGAAAAACCAGGAGGTTCTCCCGTGCAGGCGAGATGAGGCCCTTTTCTGCTGTGGAATCACGAGAGAAATCACGCCTTCCCACTTGAACCTCGCAAGCATCCTTCCCACCCTTGCTGCAACTCAAGAAGTTCCCCGACATACCAGTTGCCACGCGGGAGGAACACTAAGGGTCCCGGCACACCTCAGGAGGAGCCTCATTTCCCCATCATGAGCTCGAGATGAGGGTCTTTTTCCCTGCTTCGTCGGGAAAGGATTCGACCCATTCCCGTCACATCTCAAGAGGTGGCGCTCAAGAAGTTCCCCGACATACCAGTCCCCACGCGGGAGGAACACTAAGGGTCCCGGCACACCTCAGGAGGAGCCTCATTTCCCCATCATGAGCTCGAGATGAGGGTCTTTTTCCCTGCTTCGTCGGGAAAGGATTCGACCCATTCCCGTCACATCTCAAGAGGTGGCGCTCTCCACTGGAAAGCCGAGATCTCCAGGGGTCGTGCCAACATACTAAAAGTCCCCCAGATGTCTCAGTCCACTCTAGATGAACCTGATTTCCCTACACTACCTCGAGTGTCACCTTCCTGTCGCCTCACACATCGGTGGCTCGTGCCACAGGCCTGTTTCATCTCGAGGGAAAGACAGGGATCCCGGGGTCAAATCGAGGGGAAGCTTGACACTGCAGCTACAGCTCGGGCGGAAAGCGGATGTGCATGCAACCACAGGAGACGAGGCCTGATTCCCCTTGAGAGACTCCAGAGAAATACCAAGTTCTATGTCAGCACTGGAGAGGAAAATTCAGGTTCCAGCTTTGGCTCCAGACAGTGACTTAGGACC
Source organism: Cephalophus harveyi (assembly GCA_006410635.1). Classification (NCBI taxonomy): domain Eukaryota; kingdom Metazoa; phylum Chordata; class Mammalia; order Artiodactyla; family Bovidae; genus Cephalophus; species Cephalophus harveyi. The sequence goes on from SJYT01013044.1 coordinate 86,364, forward strand.
CGGCAACGACCTGAGAAGAATCCCGAGGAGCCCCTCTCAACTCGCACGGAGACTGGCCTTTCCTGAGGCCACGCGAGAGGGTTCCTGAGGTCCCCGTCGTAACTCGAGAGGGACCTGCCTCAGCTCAAGAAAAACCAGGAGGTTCTCCACTCCATGTGAGATGAGGCCGTTTTCTGCTGCGGCATCCCAAGAGAAAACCGACCTCCCTCCTGCAGCTCAAAGGGTCCTTCACAGCCTTGCTACAACCCAAGAAAATACCTGATATAACCATCTCCACTAGAGAGGAACACTGAGGGTCCCTCCACAACTCAAGAGGAGCCCCCTTTCCCCCTTCTCTGCTCCCGATGAGGGATCATTTCCCTGCTTCGACAGGAAAGGTTTCTGGCCTTCCCGTCGCACAGCAAGAGGGCGTGCTCTCAACAGGAAAGTCGAGAGGAACTCCAGGGGTCGTGCCACCATTCCAAAAGACCCCCAAATGTCTCTGTCCACTCCAGATGAACCTTATTTCCCTGCACTGCCTCGAAGATCTCCCTGAGCATCGAATCACACCATGGTGGCATCTGCGACAGCCCTATGGCACCTCGAGGGAAAGCCACATAACCATGTGTCAACTCGTCAGGAAGACTGAAACTGCTGCTACAGCTTGGCAGAAAAACGGACGTGTATGTCCCCACTTAAGAGAGTCCTGACTCTCCTGTGGAGGCTCCAGAGGAACCCCAAGATCTATATCAGGACTGGAGAGGAAATCTCAGGTTCTGTCTGCAGTTGCAGACGAGTATCTAGGACCCGACACTGACAGGACAGGAATCCCGAGGGGCCCCTCACAACTCGAATGGAGAATGGTCTTTCCTGAAGAAATGCCAGCGGGTCCCTGAGGTTGTGCCAACATACTAAAAGTCACCCCGATGTCTCAGTCCACTCCAGATGAACCTGATTTCCCTGCACTACCTCGAGTGTCACCTGACTCACACCACGGTTGCTGGTGCCACAGGCCTGTGGCATCTCGAGGAAAAGACAGAGATCCCAGGGTCAATTTGAGGGGAAGCCTGACACTGCAGCTACAGCTCGGGAGGAAAGCAGACGTGCATGCAACCACAGGAGACGAGGCCTGACTCCCCTTGAGAGACTCCAGAGAAACCCCAAGTTCCATTGTCCCCTCCTCAGCTCGAGATGAGGGTTCCTTTAACCGCTTCATTGGAAAGGATTCCCCGGGTTCACATGGCATCTCAAGAGGAGGCACGCTCAACAGGAAATTTGAGAGGAACTCCAGGGGTCGTTTCACCATTCCAAAAGGCCACCAAATGCCTCAGTCAACTCCAAATGAACCTGATTTCCCTGCACTGCCTTGACTGTCAACCCGAGGTTTGACACACACCACAGTGGCACAAGTGACAGCCCTCTGGCACCTCAAGGGAAAGCAACAGATCCCTGTGTTAGCTTGACCGGAAGCCTGACACTGCTGCTACAGCTTGGGGGGAAAGCGGACATGCATGTCTCCACTTGAGACGATGCATGACTCTTCTGTGAATACTCCAGAGGAACCCAAATATGCATGTCAGCATTGGAGAGGAAACCTCAGGTTCCGGCCTCAGCTCCAAACGAGGACTTTGGACTTGGCACCAACTGTAGTGGAATCCTGAGAGGACCCTCGCAACTCTCATGGAGACTGGCCTTTTCTGAGGCCACACATGCCGTTCCCTGAGGTCCCCGCCGTAACTCAAGACGGACCTGCTGCAACTTGAGAAAAATCAGGACATGCTCCACTCCAGGTGAGATGAGGCCCTTTTCCACTGTGGCGTCTTGAGGGAAATCAAACCTTCCCTCATGGACCTCAAAAGGTTCCTTCACAACTTTGCTGCAACTCAAGAAGTTCCCCGACATACACGTCTCCACACAAGAGGAATACCGAGGGTTCCGCCACAATTCAAGAGGAGCCCCTTTTCCCACCTCCTCAGCTTGAGATGAGGGCTCCTTTCCCTGATTCATCTGGAAAGGATTCCCGGCATTACCGTTGCATCTCAAGAGGAGGTGCTCTCAACAGGAAAGTTCAGAGGAACTCCAGGAGTGGTGCCACCATTCCAAAAGACATCCAAATGTCTCAGTTCACTCAAGATGAACCTGATTTCCCTGCACTGCCTCGACTGTCACCAAGAGTATCGCCTCACACCATGGTGGCTCTTGCCACAGCCCTGTGGCATCTTGAGGGAAAGACAGAGATCCCTGGGTCAACTTGACGGAAAGCCTGACACTGCTGCTACAGTTCGGGACAAAGTGGACGTGCATGTAACTACAGAGACGAGGCTTGACTCCCCTGGGGAGACTCCAGAGGAACCCCAAGATCGATGCCATCACTGGAGAGGAAACTCAGGTTCCAGCTTCGGCTCCAGATGGGGACGTAGGACCCAGCACCGACTGGAGAGGAATCCAAAGGGGCCCCTCTCACTTGCATGGAGACTGGCCTTTCCTGAAGCCTCACGTATGGTTTCCTGAGGTCCCTGTCATATCTCGAGAGGGACCTGCCCAACTCGAGAAAAACCAGGAGGTTCTTCCCTCCAGTCGAGATGAGTCCATTTTCTGCTGAGGCATCCCGAGAGAAATCATGCCTTCCCTCCTGAACCTCAAAGAATCCCTCACATCCTTGCTGCAACTCAAGAAGTTCCCCGACATACCCGTCTCCACTCGAGAGGAACACTGAGGGTCCCACCACAACTCATGAGGAGCCCCCTTTCCCCCTCCTCCGCTCCAGATGAGGGTTCCTTTCTCTGCTTCGTCAGGAAAGGATTCTGGTGTTCCCTTCGCACAGCAAGAGAACGTGCTCTCAACATGAGTGTCGAGAGGAACTCCAGGGGTCATGCCACCATTACAAAAGACCCCCAAATGACTCAGTTCACTCCAGATGAACCTAATTTCCCTGCCCTGCCTCGAAGGTCACCCTGAGCATCGAATCACACCACGGTGGCATGAGCAAGAGCCCTGTGGCACCTCGAGGGAAAACCACAGATCCCTGTGTCAACTCGTCAGGAAGCCTGACATTGCTGTTACACCTAGGGAGGAAATCGGAGGTGTATGTCTCCACTCGAGAAGAGTCCTGACTCTCCTGTGGAGACTCCAGAGGAACCCCAAGATCCATGTCAGTACTGGAGAGGAAACCTCAGGTTCTGGCCGCAGTTCCAGACAAGGACCTAGGACACGAAACTGACTGGATAGGAATCCCGAAGGTCCACTCGCAACTCGCATGGAGCCTGGTCTTTCCTGCAGACACGCCAGCGGGTCCCTGAGGTCCCCATTGTAACTTGAGAGGGACCTGCCAAAACTCGAGAAAAACCAAGAGGTTCTCCCCTGCAGGCGAGATGAGGCCCTTTTCTGCTGCAGCATCTCGAGGGAAATCACACCTTCCCTCTTGAATCCCGCTAGGGTCCTTCCCACCCTTGCTGCAACACAAGAAGTTCCCCGACATACCCGTCCCCACGCGGGAGGAACACCGAGCGTCCCAGCACAACTCAGGAGGAGCCCCGTTTCCCCCTCATGAGCTCGAGATGAGGGTCCCTTTCCCTGATTCATCGGGAAAGGATTCCCGCCGTTCCTGTCACATCTAAAGTGGTGTCACTCTCAACAGGAAAGCTGAGATCTCCAGGGGTCGTGCCAACATACTAAAAGTCCCCCAGATGTCTCAGTCCACTCCAGATGAACCTGATATCCCTGCACTACTTCGAGTGTCACCTGTGTGTCGCCTCAGACCATGGTGGCTTTTGCCACAGGCCTGTGGCATCTCGAGGGAAAGACAGAGATCCCTGCATCAACTCGAAGGGAAGCCTGACACTGCTGCTACAGCTCGGTAGGAAAGAGGACGTGTGTGTAACCACAGGAGACAAGGCCTCACTCCTTTGGGGACACTCCAGAGGAACCCCAAGATCGATGCCAGCACTGGAGAGGAAGCCTCAGGTTCCAGCTTCAGCTCCAGACGGGGACTTAGTACCCAGCACCGACTGGAGAGGAATCGCGAGATGCCCCTCTCAACTCTCATGGAGACTGGCTTTTCCTGAGGCCACGCCAGTGGGTCCCTGAGGTCCGCATCGTAACTCAAGAGGGACCTGCCGCAAGTCGAATAAAACCAGGAGGTTCTCCCCTCCAGGCGAGATGAGGACGTTTTCTGGTGCGGCATCCCTAGAGAAATCACGCCTTCCCTCCTGAACCTCAAAGGGTCCTTCCCACCCTTGCTGCAACTCAAGAAGTTCCCCAACATACCTGTCTCCACTCGAGAGGAACACTGAGGGTCCCACCACAACTCATGAGGAGCCCCCTTTCCTCCTCCTCCACTCCAGATGAGGGTTGCTTTCCCTGCTTCTTCAGGAAAGGATTCTGGCATTCCTGTCACAGAGCAAGACGACGTGCTCTCAAGAAGAATATCGAGAGGAACTCCAGGGGTCATGCCACCATTCCAAAAGACCCCCAAATGTCTCAGTCCACTCCAGGTGAACCTGATTTCCCTTCACTGACTCGAAGGTCACAGCAAGCATGGAATCACACCACAGTGGCACGTGCTACAGCCCTGTGGCACCTCGAGTGAAAGCCACAGATCCCTGTGTCAGCTCGTCGGGAAACCTGACACTGCTGCTGCAACTCGGGAGGATAACAGACATGTATGTCTCCACTGGAAAAGAGTCCTTACTCTCCTGTGGAGACTCCAGAGAAACCCCAAGATCCATGTCAGCACTGGAGAGGAAACCTCAGGTTCTGGCCACATTTCGAGATGACAAAATAGGACCCGACACTGACTGGAGCGGAATCCCGAGGGGCTCCTCTCAACTCACATGGAGATTGATCTTTCCTGTGGCCAAAAGAGCGGGTCCCAGATATCCCTGTCATAACTCGAGTGGGACCTGCCGCAACTCAAGAAAAACCAGGAGGTTCTCCTCTGCAGGCGAGATGAGGCCCTTTTCTGCTGCGGCGTCTTGAAGAAAATCATGCCTTCGCTCTTGAACCTCGCAAGGTTCCTTCCCACCCTGGCTGCAACTCAAGAAGTTCCCCGACATACCCGTCTCCATGCAGAGGAACAACGAGGGTCCCGGCACAACTCAAGAGGAACCCTGTGTCCTCCTCATGAGCTCCAGATGAGGGTTCCTTTCCCTGCTTCGTCGGGAAAATATTCCCTCTGTTCCCATTGCATCTCAAGAAGTGGCTCTCTCAAAAGGAAAGCCAAGATCTCCAGGGGTCGTGCAAACATACTAAAAGTCCCCCAGATGTCTCAGTCCACTCCAGATGAATTTGATTTTCTTGCATTACCTCGAGTGTCATTCGCGTATCACGTCACACCACGGTGGCTCATGCCACAGCCCTGTGGCATCTCGAGGGAAAGACAGAGATCCCTGGTTCAACTAGACGGGAAGGCTGACACTGTTGCTACAGCTCGGGAGGAAAGCGGACATGCATGCAACCACAGGAGACGAGGCCTGACTCCCCTGGGTACACTCCAGAGAAATCCCAAGATCCATGCCAGCACTGGAGAGGAAACCTCAGGTTCCAGCTTTGGCTCCAGATGTGGACTTAGGACCCGGCACCGACTGCAGAGGAATCCCAAGGAGCCCCTCTCAACTCGCACGGAGACTGGCCTTTCCTGAGGCCACGTGAGCAGGTCCCTGAGGTCCCTGTCGTTACTCAAGAGGGACCTGCCACAACTCGAGAAAAACCAGGAAGTTCTCCCCTCCAGGCGAGATGAGGCCCTTTTCTGCTGCAGTGTCTTGAGGGAAATCACGCCTTCTCTCTTGAACCTTGCAAGGGTCCTACCCACCCTTGCTGCAACTCAAGAAGTTCCCCGACATACCCATCCCCACGTTGAAGGAACACCGAGGGTCCCAGCACAACTCAGGAGGAGACCCGTTTCCCCACCGTGAGTTCGAGATGAGGGTCCCTTTCCCTGCTTCGTCGGGAAAGGATTCCTGCCATTCCCGTCACATCTCAAGCAGTGGCACTCTCAACAGGAAAGTGGAGATCTCCTGGGGTCGGCCCAACATACTAAAAGTACCCCAGATGTCTCCTTCCACTCCAGATGAACGTGATTTCCCTGCACTGCCTCGAAGGTCACCCCGAGCATCAAATCTCACCATGGAGGCTCGTGCCACAGCTCTGTGGCATCTCGAGGGCAAGACAGAGATCCCTGGGTCAACTCGACGGGAAGCCTGACACTGCTGCTACTGCTCCGAAGGAAAGCGGACATGTGTGTAACCACAGGAGATGAGGCCTGACTCCCCTCAGGAGACTCCAGCGGAACCCCAAGTTCCAAGCCAGCATTAGAGAGGAAACCTCAGGTTCCAGCTTTGGCTCCAGACAGGGACTTAGGAACTGGCCCTGACTGGAGAGGAATATCGAGGGGACCGTCTCAACTCACACAGACACTGGCCTTTCCTGAGGCCACATGAGAGGATACCTGCGGTCCCCGTCGTAACTCGAGAGGGACCTGCTGCAACTCGAGAAAAACCAGGAGGTTCTCCCCTCCAGGCAAGATGAGGCCGTTTTCTGCTGCAGCATCCTCAGAGAAATCACACCTTCCCTCCTGAACCTCAAAGGGTCTTTCACACCTTTGTTGCAACTAAAAATTTCCCCGACATACCCGTCTCCACTCGAGAGGAACACTGAGGGTCCCACCACAACTCAAGAGGAGCCCCCTTTCTCCCTCCTCCGCTCCATATGAGGGTTCCTTTCCCTGCTTCATAGGGAAAGGATTCTGACGTTCCTGTCGCATAGCAAGAGGACGTGCTCACAACAAGAAAGTCAAGAGGAACTCCAGGGGTTGTGCCCCCATTCCAGAAGACCCCCAAATGTCTCAGTCCACTTCAGATGAACCTGGTTTTCATGCCCTGCCTCGAAGGTCACCCTGAGGATCGAATCACACCACTGTGGCACGTGCGAGAGCCCTGTGGCATCTCGTGGGAAAGCCACAGAACCCTGTGTCCAGTCGTCGGGAAGCCTGAAACTGCTGCTACAGCTCGGGAGGAAAACAGACTTGCATGTAACCACAGGAGATAAGACCTGACTCCCCTGGGGACACTCCAGAGGAAGCCCAAGATCCATGCCAGCACTGGAGAGGAAACCTCAGGTTCCAGCTTCGGCTCCAGACGGGGACTTAGGACCGGCATCAACTGGAGAGAAACCCCGAGGGGCCCATCTCAACTCGCACGGAGACTGGCCTTTCCTGAGGCCACGCCAGCGGGTCCCTGAAGTCCCCGTTGTATCTCGAGAGGGACCTGCCGCAACTTGAGAAAAACCAGGACATTCTCCACTCCAGGCGAGATGAGGCCGTTTTCTGCTGTGTCATCCCGAGAGAAATCACGCCTTCCCTTTTGAATCTCAGAGGGTCCTTCACACCCTTGCTGCAAATCAAGAAGTTCCCCGAAATACCTGTCTCCACTCAAGAGGAACACTGAGGGTCCCACCACAACTCAAGAGGGGCCCCCTTGCCCCCTCCCCTGCTCCAAATGAGGGTTCCTTTCCCTGCTTCATCGCGAAAGGTTTCTGGCGTTTCCGTCGCACAGCAAGCGGGCGTGCTCTCAACAGGAACGTCAAGAGGAACTCCAGGGGTTGTGCCACCATTCCAAAAGACCCCCAATGTCTCAGTGCACTCCAGATGAACCTGATTTCCCTGCACTGCCTTGATGGTCACCCCGAGAATCGAATCACACCACGGTGGCACGTGCGACAGCCCTGTGGCAGCTCGAGGGAAAGCCACACATCCCTGTGTCAAATCGTCGGGAAGCCTGACACTGCTGCTACAGCTCGGGAGTAAAACGAACGTGTATGTCTCCACTCAAGAAGAGTCCTGACTCTCCTGTGGAGACTCCAGAGGAACCGCAAGATCCATGTCAGCACTGGAGGGGAAATCTCAAGTATTGGCCGCAGTTGCAGACAAGGACCTAGGACCCGACACTGACTGGAGAGGAATCCCGAGGGGCCCCTTGCAACTCACATGGAGACTGGCCTTTCCTGAAGCCAAGTGAGTGAGTCCCTGAGGTCCACATCATACCTCGAGAGGGACCTGCCACAACTCGAGAAAAACCAGGAGGTTTTCAACTCCAGGTGAGATGAGGCCGTTTACTGCTGCGGGCATCCCAAGAGAAATCACCACTACCTTCCTGAACTTCAAAGGGTCTGTCACACCCTCGCGCAACTCAAGATGTTCGACGACATACCCGTCTCCACTCGAGAAGAACACTGAGGGTCTCACCACAACTCAAGAGGAGCCCCCTTTCCCCCTCCTCCACTCCAGATGTGGCTTCATATCCCTGCTTTGTCAGGAAAGGGTTCTGGCATTTCCATCGCACTGCAAGAGGACGTGCTCTCAACAGGAAAGTCGAGAGGAACTCCAGTCGTTGTGCCACCATTCTAAAAGACCCCCAAATGTCTCAGTCCACTCCAGATGAACCTGATTTCCCTGCACTGCCTCGAAGGTCACCCTGAGCATCGAATCACACCACGATGGCATCTGTGACAGCCCTGTGGCACCTCGAGGGAAAGCCACAGATCCCTGTGTCAACTCGTCGGGAAGCCTAACACTGCTGCTACAGCTTGGGAGGAGAACGGACTTGTGTGTCTCCTCTTGAGAAGAGTCCTGACTCTCCTGTGGAGACTCCATTGGAACCCCAAGATCCATGTCAGCACTGGAGAGGAAACGTCAGGTTCTGGTTGCAGTTCCAGACGAGTAACTTGAACCCGACACTGACTGGAAAGGAATCCCGAGGGGCCCTTCGCACCTCGTATGGATACTGGTCTTTCCTGAGGCCAGGCCAGCGGGTCCCTGAGGTCCCTGTCGTAACTCAAGAGGGACCTGCTGCAACTCAAGAAAAACCAGGAGGTTCACCCCTGCAGGCGAGATGAGGCCCCTTTCTGCTGTGGCATCACGAGGGAAATCACGCCTTCCCACTTGAACCTCGCAAGCATCATTCCCACCCTTGCTGCAACTCAAGAATTTCCCCGACATACCAGTCCCCACACGGGAGGAACACTAAGGGTCCTGGCACACCTCAGGACGATCCTCGTTTCCTCATCATGAGCTCGAGATGAGGGCCTTTTTCCCTGCTTCATCGGGAAAGGATTCCCACCGTTCCTGTCACATCTCAAGATGTGGCACTCTCAACAGGAAAGCCGAGATCTCCAGGTGTCGTTCCAACATTCTAAAAGTCCCTCAGATGTCTCAGTCCACTCCACATGAACCTGATTTCCCTAAACTACCTCGATTGTCACCTGCGTGTCGCCTACTAACACAGTGGTTCATGCCACAGGCCTGGGGCATGTCGAGGGAAAGACAGAGATCCCAAGGTCAAGTCGAGGGGAGGCCTGACACTGCAGCTACAGCTTGGGAGGAAAGCAGACGTGCATGAAAACACAGGAGACGAGACCTGACTCCCCTTGAGAGACTCCAGAGAAACCCCAAGTTCCATGCCAGCACTGGAGAGGAAACCTCAATTTCCAGCTTCGGTTCCAGACGGGGACTTAGGACCCGGCACTGACTGCAGAGATATCCCGAGGAACTCCTCTCATTTCGCACGGAGACTGGTCTTTCCTGAGGCAACGCGAGAGGGTCCCTGAAGTCCCCGTCGTAACTCGAGTGAGACCTGCCACCACTCGAGAAAAACCAGGAAGTTCTCCCCACCAGGCGAAATGAGGCCGTTTACTGCTGCGGCATCCCAAGAGAAAACCGTCCTTCCCTCCTGAACCTCAAAGGGTCCTTCACAGCCTTGGTACAGCTCAAGAAGATCCCCGACATAACCATCTCCACTCGAGAGGAACACTGAGGGTCCCACCACAACTCAAGAGGAGCCCCCTTTACCCCTCCTCTGCTCCCGATGAGGGATCCTTTCCCTGCTTCCACAGGAAAGAATTCTGGCATTCCCGTCGCACAGCAAGAGGGCGTGCTCTCAACAGGAAAGTCGAGAGGAACTCCAGGGGTCGTGCCACCATTTCAGAAGACCCCCAAATGTCTCAGTCCACTCCAAATGAACCTGGTTTCCCTTCACTGCCTCAAAGGTCACCCTGATCATCGAATCACACCACGGTGGCATCTGCGACAGCCCTGTGGCACCTCGAGGGAAAGCCACAGATCCCTGTGTCAACTCACATAACCATCTCCACTCGAGAGGAACACTGAGGGTCCCACCACAACTCAAGAGGAGCCCCCTTTACCCCTCCTCCACTCTCGATGAGGGATTCTTTCCCTGCTTCGGCAGGAAAGGATTCTGTTATTGCTGTCACAGAGCAAGAGGGCATGATCTCAACAAGAAAGTCGAGAGGAACTCCAGGGGTCATGCCAACATTCCAAAAGACCCCCAAATATCTCAGTCCACTCCAGATGAAACTGATTTCCCTGCACTGCCTCAAAGGTCACCCTGAGTATCGAATCACACTACGGTGGCATCTTCAACAGCCCTATGGCTCCTCGAGGGAAAGCCACAGATCCCCGTGTCAACTCATTGGGAAGCATGACACGTCTCCTACAGCTTGGGAGGAAACTGCACGTGTATGTCTCCACCTGAGAAGAGTCCTGACTCTCCTGTGGAGACTCCAGAGGAATCCCAAGATGCATGTCTGCACTGGAGAGGAAACCTCAGTTACTGGCTGCAGTTACAGACGAGTACCAAGGACCCGACACTGGACAGGAATCCCGAGTGGCCCCTCATAACTCGTATGGAGATTGGTCTTTCCTGAGGCCACCCCAGCGGGTCCCTGAGNATACCAGTCCCCACGCGGGTGGAACACTAAGGATCCTGGCACAACTCAGGAGGAGCCTCGTTTCCCCATCGTGAGCTCGTGAGGAGGGTCTTTTTCCCTGCTTCATCAGGAAAGGATTCTCGCCATTCCCCTCACATCTCAAGAGGTGGCGCCCTCAACAGGAAAACCGAGAGCTCCAGGGATCATGGCAACACACTAAAAGTCCCCAGATGTCTCAGTCCACTCCAGATGAACCTGATTTCCCTTCACTACCTCGAGTGTCACCTGCGTATCGCCTCACAACACTGTGCCTTGTGCCACAGGCCTGTGGCATCTTGAGGGAAAGACAGAGTTCCAGGGGTCAAGTCGAGGGGAAGCCTGAAACTGCAGCTACATCACGGGAGGAAAGCACACGTGCATTCAATCACAGGAGACGAGGCCTGACTCCCCTTGAGAGACTCCAGAGAAACACCAAGTTCCATGCCAGCACTGGAAAATAAAACTCAGGTTCCAGCATCGGCTCCAGATGGGGACTTAGGACCTGGCACCGACTGGAGAGGAATCCCGAGGAGCCCTTTTCAACTCGCACGGAGACTGGCCTTTCAGAGGTCATGCGAGAGGGTGCCTGAGGTCCCTGTCGCAACTCGAGAGGGACCTGCCACAACTCGAGAAAAACTAGGAGGTTCTCCCCTCCAGGCGAGATGAGGCCGTTTTCTGCTGCGGCTTCCCAAGAGAAAACCGACCTTCCCTCCTGAACCTCAAAGGGTTCTTCACAGCCTTGCTACAAACCAAGAAGTTCCCTGACATAACCATCTCCACTCGAGAGGAACACTGAGGGTCCCACTACAACTCAAGAGGAGGCCCCTATCCCGCTCTTCCGCCCCGATGAGGGATCCTTTCACTGCTTCGATAGGAAAGGATTCTGGCCTTCCCGTCGCACAGCAAGAGGGCGTGCTCTCAACAGGAAAGTCGAGAGGAACTCCAGGGGTCGTGCCAACATTCCAAAAGACCCCCAAATGTCTCAGTCCACTCCAGATGAACCTGATTTCCCTGCACTGCCTCGAAGGTCACCCTGAGCATCGAATCACACCACAGTGGCATCTGCAACAGCCCTGTGGAACCTCGAGGAAAAGCCACAGATCCCTGTGTCAACTCGTCGGGAAGCCTGACACTGCTGCTACAGCTTGGGAGGAAAACGGACGTGAATGTCTCCACTTGAGAAGAGTCCTGACTCTCCTGTGGAGACTCCAGAGGAACACCAAGATCCTTGTCAGCACTGGAGAGGAAACCTCAGGTTCTGGCTGCAGTTCCAGACGAGTAACAAGGACCCGACAGTGACTGGACAGGAATCCCGAGGGGCCCCTCGCAACTCTTATGGAGACTGGTCTTTCCTGAACTCACACCAGCGGGTCCCTGAGGTCCCTGTCGTAACTCGAGAGGGACCTGCTGCAACTCGAGAAAAACCAATAGGTCCTGCCCCGCAGGCGAGATGAGGACCTTTTCTGCTGTGGCATCACGAGGGAAATCACGCCTTCCCACTTGAACCTCACAAGCGTACTTCCCACCCTTGCTGCAACTCAAGAAGTTCCCCGACATATGAGTCCCCTCGCGGGAGGAACATGAAGGGTCCCAGCACACCTTAGGAGGAGCCTCGTTTCCCCATCGTGAGCTCGAGATGAGGGTCTTTTTCCCTGCTTCGTCAGGAAGTGATTCCCGCCCTTCCCGTCAAATCTCAAGAGGTGGCGCTCTAACAGGAAAGCCGAGATCTCCAGGGGTGCAGTCAACATACTAAAAGTCCCCCAGATGTCTCAGTCCACTCCAGATGAATCTGATTCCCTGCACTACATCGAGTGTCACCTATGTATCACCTCACACCACGGTAGCTCGTGCCACAGGACAGTGCCATTCGAGGGAAAGACAGAGATCCCGGAGTCAAGTCGCGGGGAAGGCTGACACTGTAGCTACAGCTCGGGAGGAAAGTGGACGTGTATGCAACCACAGGAGACAAGTCCTGACTCCCCTTGAGATAATCCAGAGAAACCCCAAGTTCCATGCCAGCACTGGAGAGGAAATCTCAGGTTCCAGCTTCGGCTCCAGAAGGGGACTTAGGACCCAGCACCGACTTTAGAGGAATCCCAAGAAGCCTCTCTCCACTCGCACGGAGACTGGCCTTTCCTGAGGCCACGCGAAAGGGTCCCTGAGGTCCCCATCGTAACTCCAGAGGGACCTGCCGCAACTCGAGTAAAACCAGGAGGTTCACCACTCCAGGCGAGATGAGGCCGTTTTCTGCTGTGGCATCCCACGACAAAACCGGCCTTCCCTGCTGAACCTCAAAGGGTCCTTCAGAGGCGTGCTACACTCAAGAAGTTCTCCGACATAGCCATCTACAATCGAGAGGAACACTGAGGATCCCACCACAACTCAAGAGGTGCCCCCTTTCCCCTCCTCCGCTCCCGATGAGGAATTCTTTCCCTGCTTCAACTGGAAAGGATTCTGGCATTCCCATCGCACAGTAAGAGGGCGTGTTCTCAACAGGAAAGTCGAGAGGAACTCCAGGGGTCATGCCACTATTCCAAAAGACCCCCAAATGTCTCAGTCTACCCCAGAAGAACCTGAATTCCCTGCACTGACTCGAAGGTCACCCTGAGCATCGAATCACACCACGGTGGCAACTGCGACAGCCCTGTGGCACCTCGAGGGAAAGCCACAGATCCCTGTGTCAACTCGTCGGGAAGCCTGACACTTCTGCTATATCTGGGAAGAAAACGGACGTGTATGTCTTCACTTGAGAAGAGTCCTGACTTTCCTGTGGAGAATCCCGAGGAACCCCAAGATCCATGTCAGCACTGGAGAGGAATCCTCAGGTTCTGGCTGCAGTTACAGACGAGTACCTAGGACCCGAAATTGACTGGACATGAATCCAGAAGGGCCCCTCGCAACTCGTATGGTGACTGGTCTTTCCTGAGGCCACGTCAGCGGGTCCCTGAGGTCCCTGTTGTAACTTGAGAGGAACCTGCCACAACTAGAAAAAAACCAGGAGGTTCTGCCCTGCAGGCGAGATGAGGCCCTTTTCTGCTGTGGCATCACGAGGGAAATCACGCCTTCCCACTTGAACCTCTCCAGCGTCCTTCCCACCCTTGCTGCAACACAAGAAGTTCCCCGAAGTGTCAGTCCCCACGCGGGAGGAACACGAAGGGTCCCAGCACACCTCAGGAGGAGACTCGTTTCCCTATCATGAGCTCGAGATGAGGGTCTGTTTCCCTGCTTCGTCAGGAAAGGATTCCCGCTTTTTCCGTCACATCTCAAGAGGTGGCGCTCTCAACAGGAAAGCTGAGATTTTCAGGGGTCGTGCCAACATACTAAAAGTCCCCCAGATGTCTCAGTCCACTCCAGATGAACCTGATTTCCCTGCACTACTTTGAGTGTCACCTGCGTATCACCTCACACCATGGAGGCTCGTGTCACAGGCCTTTGGCATCTCGAGGGATAGACAGAGATCCCGGGGTCAAGTCGAAGGGAAGCCTGACACTGCAGCTACATCTCGGGAGGAAAGTGGAAGTGCATGCCACCACAGGAGACGAGGCCTGACTCCCCTGGAGAGACTCCAGAGAAACCCCAAGTTCCATGCCACACTGGAGAGGAAACCTCAGGTTCCAGCTTCGGCTCCAGACGGGGACTTAGGACCTGGCACCAACTGGAGAGGAATCCCTAGGAACCCCTCTCAATTCGTACGGAGACGGTCCTTTCCTGAGGCCAGGCGAGAGGTTCCCTGAGGTCCCCATCGTAACTCGAGGGACCTGCCACAACTCGAGGGAAACCAGGAGGTTCTCCCCTCCAGGCGAGATCAGGCCGTTTTCTGCTCCGGCATCCCAAGAGAAAACTGGCCTTCCCGCCTGAACCTCAAAGGGTCCTTCACAGCCTTGCTACAACTCAAGAAATTCCCCGACATAACCATCTCCAATCGAGAGGAACACTGAGGGTCCTACCGCAACTCAAGAGGGGCCCCGTTGTCCACTCCTCCCCTCGAGATGAGCGTTCCTTTCCCTGCTTCGTCAGGAAAGGATTCTTGGTGAACCCGTCACTTCTTAGGAGGAGGCGCTCTCAACTGGAAAGTCAAGAGGAACTCCAGGAGTCGTGCCACCATTCCAAAAGACCTCCAAATGTATCAGTCCACTCCAGGTGAATCTGATTTCCCTGCACTGCCTCGACTGTCACACCAAGTATCTACTCACACCATGGTGGCACGTGTGACAGCCCTGTGGCACCTTGAGGGAAAGCCACAGATCTCTGTGTCACCTCGATGGGAAGCCTGACCGTGCTGATTCAACGTGGGAGGAAAGCAGACGTTCTCCCCTTCAGGCGAGACGAGGCCTGACTCCCCTTGGGAGACTCCAGAAGAACCCCAGGATGTGTGTCAGTACTGGAGAGGAAACCTCAGGTTCTGGCCTCATCTCCAGATGAGGACTTAGAGTGCTGATTCAACGTGGGAGGAAAGCAGACGTTCTCCCCTTCAGGCGAGATGCAGCCCTTTTCTGCTTTGGCATCACGAGGGAAATCACGCCTTCCCACTTGAACCTTGCAAGCGTCCTTCCCAACGTTGCTGCAACTCAAGAAGTTCTCCAACATACCAGTCCCCACGCGGGAGGAATGTAAGGGTCCTGGCACATATCAGGAGGAGACTCGTTTCCCCATTGTGAGCTCGAGATGTGGGTCTTTTTCCCTGCGTTGTCGGGAAACGATTCCCACCGTTCCCGTCACATCTCAAGAGGTGGCGCTCTCAACAGAAAAACCGATATCTCCAGTGGTTATGCCAACAAACTAAAAGTCCCCCAGATGTCTCAGTCCACTTCAGATGAACCTGATTTACCTGCACTACTTTGAGTGTCACCTGCGCATCGCCTCACACCATGGTGGCTCGTGCCACAGGCCTGTGGCATCTAGAGGGAAAGATAGAGATCCCGGGGTCAAGACGAGGGGAAGCCTGACACTGCAGCTACAGCTTGGGAGGAAAACGGACGTGCATGTCTCCACTTGAGAAGAGCACTGACGCTCCTGTGGAGAGTTCAGAAGAACCCCAAAATCCATGTCAGCACTGGAGAGGAAACCTCAGGTTCCAGCTGCTGTTCCAGACGAGTACCTAGGACCCGAAACTGACTGGACAGGAATCCCGAGGGGTCCCTCGCAACTTGTATGGAGACTGGTCTTCCTAGAGGCCACGCCAGCGGGTCCCTGAGGTCCCCATCATAATTCGAGAGGGACCTGCCGCAACTCGAGAAAAACCAGGAAGTTCTTCCCTGCAGGCGAGATGAGGCCTTTTTCTGCTGGGGCACCATGAGGGAAATCACGCCTTCACACTTGAACCAGGCAAGCGTCCTGCCCACCCTTGCTGCAACTCAAGAAGTTCCCCGATATACCAGTCCCCATGCAGGAGGAACACGATGGATTCTGGCACACCTCAGGAAGATCCTCGTTTCCGCATTATGAGCTCGAGATGAGGGTCTTTTTCCCTCCTTCTTCGGGAAAGGACTCCCCCGTTCCCATCACATCTCAAGAGGTGGCGCTCTCAATAGGAAAGCTGAGATCTCTAGGGGTCGTGCCAACATACTCAAAATCCCCCAGATGTCTCAGTCCACTCCAGATGAACCGGATNACACCTCAGGAAGATCCTCGTTTCCGCATTATGAGCTCGAGATGAGGGTCTTTTTCCCTCCTTCTTCGGGAAAGGACTCCCCCGTTCCCATCACATCTCAAGAGGTGGCGCTCTCAATAGGAAAGCTGAGATCTCTAGGGGTCGTGCCAACATACTCAAAATCCCCCAGATGTCTCAGTCCACTCCAGATGAACCGGATTTCCCTGCACTACCTCGAGTGTCACCTGCGTATCACCTCACACCTCGGTGGCTCATGCCACAGGCCAGTGGCATCTCGAGGGAAAGACAGAGCTCCCGGGCTCAAGTCGAGGGGAAGTTTGACACTGCAGCTACAGCTCGGGAGGAAAGAGGACGTGCAAGCAACCACAGGAGACGAGGCCTCACTCCCCTTGCGAGACTCCAGAGAAACCACAAGCTTCATGCCAGCACTGAGAAGAAACATCAGGTTCCAGCTTGGGCTCCAGACGGGGACTTAGGACCCGGCACCGCCTGGAGAGGAATCCCGAGGAGCCCCTCTGAACTCGCACGGAGACTGGTCTTTGCTGAGGCCACGCGAGAGGGTCCCTGAGTTCCCCGTCGAAACTCGAGGGGGACCTGCCGCAACTCGAGAAAAACCAGAAGGTTCTCCCCTCCAGGAGAGATGAGTCCATTTTCTGCTGCAGCATCCCAAGAGAAACCCGCCCTTCCCTCCGGAACCTCAAAGGGTCCTTCACAGCCTTGCTACAACTCAAGAAGTTCCCCCACATAACCATCTCCACTCGAGAGGAACACTGAGGGTCCCACCACAACTCAAGAGGAGCCCCCTTTCCCCCTCCTCCGCTCCCAATAAGGGATCCTTTCCCTGATTTGACAGGAAAGGATTCTGGCGTTCCCGTTGCACAGCAAGAGGGCGTGCTCTCAACAGGAAAGTCGAGAGGAACTCCAGGGGCCTTGCCACCATTCCAAAAGACCCCCAAATGTGTCAGTTCACTCCAGATGAAACTGATTTCCATGCACTGCCTCGAAGGTCACCCAGAGCATCGAATCACACCATGGTGGAATCTGCAACAGCCCTGTGGCACCTCGAGGAAAAGCCAAAGGTCCCTGTGTCAACTCGTCGAGAAGCCTGACACTGCTGCTACAGCTTGGGAGGAAAACGGATGTGCATGTCTCCAATTGAGAAGAGTCCTAACTCTCCTGTGGAGACTCCAGAAGAACCCGAATATCCATGTCAGCACTGGAGAGCAAACCTCAGGTTCTGGCTGCATTTCCAGACGAGTACCTAGGACCAGAACTGACTGAACAGGATCCCGAGAGGCCCCATGCAACTCGAATGGGGACTGGTCTTTCCTGAGACCACGCCAGCGGGTCCCTGAGGTCCCTGTCGTAACTCGAGAGGGACCGGTCGCAACTCGAGAAAAACCAGCAGGTTCTCCCCTGAAGGCGAGATGAGGCCCTTTTCTGCTGTGGCATCACGAGGGAAATCACGCCTTCCCACTTGAACCTCGCAAGCATCCTTCCCACCCTTGCTACAATTCAAGAAGTTCCCCAACATAGCAGTCCCCACGCGGGTGGAACACGAAGGTTTCCAGCACACCTCAGGAGGAGCCTCATTTCTTCATCGTGAGCTCGAGATGAGGGTCTTTTTCCCTGCTTCGTCGGGAAAGGATTCCCGCCATTCTCATGACATCTCAAGATGTGCCGCTCTCAACAGGAAAGCCAAGATCTCCAGGGGTCGTGCCAACATACTAAAAGTCCCCCAGATTTCTCAGTCCACTCCCGATGAACCTGATTTCCCTGCACTACCTCGAGTGTCACCTGCATATCACCTCACACCATGGTGGCTCATGCCACAGGCCTGTGGCATCTCGAGGGAAAGACAGAGATACTGGGTTCAAGTCATGGGGAAGCCTGATACTGCAGCTACAGCTCAGGAGTAAAGCAGACGTGGATGCTACCACAGGAGACAAGGCCTGACTCCCCTTGAGAGACTTCAGAGGAACCCAAATTTCCATGCCAGCATTGGGGAGGAAAACTCAGGTTCCAGCTTCGACACCATTCGGGGACTTAGGACCCGGCACCAGCTGGAGAGGAATCCCAAGAAGCCCCTCTCAACTCGCACGGAGACTGGCCTTTCCTGAGGCCATGCGAGAGGTTCCCTGAGGTCCCCGTCGTAACTCAAAAGGGACCTGCCGCAACTCGAGAAAACCCAGGAGGTTCTCCCCTCCAGGCGTGATGGGGCCGTTTTCTGCTGTGGCATCCCAAGAGAAAACCGGCCTTCCGTCCTGAACCTCAAAGGGTCCTTCACAGCCTTGCTACAACTCAAGAAGTTCCCAGACATAATCATCTCCAATCGAGAGGAACACTGAGGGTCCCACCACAACATAAGAGGAGCCCCCTTTCCCCCTCCTC
>SJYT01013044.1:108276-159578 GCA_006410635.1 Cephalophus harveyi
AGGAAGCCTGGCAAACGCAAGGCGTGTTCAGGTTTCAGGGGTTCCCCCTGGAATTTCCCGAGCATCCACCCCCCAAAGAATAAAAATCTGCCAGCCTTTGTACTCTGCTTTTCCAATCTTCTGATATTCTCTGGAAAAGTCAATTCAAGACTTTGCTAAGTCGCTGCTAAGTCGCTTCAGTCGTGTCCGACTCTGTGCGACCCCATAGACGGCAGCCCACCAGGCTCCTCCATCCCTGGGATTCTCTAGGCAAGAATACTGGAGTGGGTTGCCATTTCCTTCTCCAATGCATGAAAGTGAAAAGTGAAAGTGAAGTCGCTCAGGCGTGTCCGACTCTTAGCGACCCCATGGACTGCAGCCCACCAGGCTCCTCCACAGACCTCCGCTAACTGCTCTGCATTTGAAAGGGATGTTTCAGGTAAACGCCCTCTGATAACTTTCTAGCTTGCTTGCCTAACAGGTTCCCCAGGCCTCTTAACAGCTTGTGAATTGCTTACAACCCCCAACTGCGAGAGGCACAAAGCTTAAAATCATCTTAAGGAAACAGAGCCTTTTCTAAAGAGTTAAAAATTACACTGGTGACGGTTTTCACTGTTGACTCAAGGACTGCTGCCAAACCTCCATATTCTTTATCTTTCTGGCACATGGAGGATGTCAATCAATGTAAACGGGATATGGAAAAGGATAGATAGTGGTTTTGATGTTAGCAACACTAGACTTTTGAGTAAATTACTTTTCTTTGTTGTATATCACTGCACTCCTCTTGTGTCCTTGCTATGTAACAATGTAACTTTATTTAGTGCTTTCTGAGAGTGGCACCAGACTTTGGGAAGATCAAAACAAATAAGTCTTCTGGTTGACAAACCCTTATCAGGAAAAAGGTTGTAAAATGTTAATTGGCTCTCTGGCTAGAAGACATGTAAATCACTTAAGACTTGTGTATACAATTAGGTATGCAGAGAAAAAAGCCTGGGTTTTGATAAGAATCAGGGCTGGCGATGCCACATAATTTTGTATTGCCCATTGATCTCTATGTACAATCAAGGGTATAAAAGGAGGTTCTAGACAAATAGAGGAATGGGATCAGTAGCTGGACTGATTTCCCCCATGTCTCCTCTTTCTACTTTAATTTCAGGCTGAATTCCCATCTGGAGCGGGTGGCTCATCATGTCTACTTACCTGCCCTGGCTTTTAAGTACTGTGAGAGAGAGTGTCCAAGGCAGGGCACTTTCCAAGATTCAAACGGACGCCGGTGGCCGAACGTAGATGGTGCAAATTTCTTGTCCGAAATTTTATTAGTTCAGCCCGTAAACCAAGTTATTCAGCCTCTTTTTCTCCCTTAATATTTTCTGGCCAAATTCCCATCTGGTGCAGAGGTACCCACCAAGCCTACTAAATTTTGCCTGGGCTTCTAAGAACGGACCGGGGGGGCCTCAGTACCTCTTCTCCCTTGGGAGAACGGGAAAACGCCTGCGGCCTAACGTAGGTGGTGGTTGGTATTTCATGCAAACCAAGTTATTCGGCTTCTTTTATCCTACTACTCTATTTCTTCCTAATCTAATCTTATATTAATAAATAAATACGTTTTCCTCGCCGACGTCGTCCACGCTTTGAATTCCCTGGACCCCCTGGGGCTGGACCGCGGCAAGGGTCTTTTTCCCTGCTTCGTCGGGAAGAGATTCCTGCCGCTCCCGTCACATCTCAAGAGGTGCCGCTCTCAACAGGAAAGCCGAGACCTCCAGGGGTCGTTCAAGCATACTAAAAGTCCCCCAGATGTCTCAGTCCACTCCAGATGAACCTGATTTCCCTGCAATACCTCGAGTATCACCGGCGTATCGCCTCACACCACGATGTCTCGTGCCACAGGCCTGTGGCATCTCGAGGGAAAGATAGACATCCCGGGGTCAAGGCGAGGGGAAACCTGACACTGCAGCTACAGCTCGGGAGGACAGCGGACATGCATGCAACCACAAGAGACGAGGCCTGACTCCACATGAGAGACTCCAGAGAAAACCCAAGTCCCATGCCAGCACTGGAGAGGAATTCTCAGGTTCTAGCTTCGGCTCCAGATGGAGACTTAGAACCCAGCACCAACTGGAGAGGAATCCCGAGGAGCCCCTCTCAACTCACACGGAGACTGGCCTTTCCTGAGGCCACACGAGAGGGAAGGAATCCTGAGAGGCCACTCGCAACTCACATGGAGACTGGCCTTTCCTGATGCCACGTGAGCGGGTCCCTGAGGTCCCATCGTAACTCGAGAGGGATCTGCCACAACTCGTTAAAAACCACGAGGTTCTCCACTCCAGGAGAGATGAGGCAGTTTTCTGCTGTGGCATCCCGAAAGAAAGCACACCTTCCCTCCTGAACATCAAAGGGTCCTTCACACCCTTGCTGAAAATCAAGAAGTTCCCCAACATACCCGTCTCCACTCGAGAAGAACACTGAGGGTCCCACCACAACTTAAACGGGGCTCCATTTCCCCCTCTTCTGCTCCAGATGAGGGTTCCTTTCCCTGCTTCACCGGGAAAGGATTCTGGCGTTCCCGTCGCACAGCAAGAGGACGTGCTCTCAACAGGAAAGTCGAGAGGAATTCCAGAGGTGGGGCCACCATTCCAATAGACCCCCAAATGTCTCAGTCCACTTCAGATGAACCTGATTTCCCTGTCCTGCCTCGAAGGTCACCCTGAGTTTCAAATCACACAACGGTGGCACGTGCAACAGCCCTGTGGGACCTCGAGGGAAAGCCACAGATCCCTGTACTCAACAGGAAAGTCGAGAGGAATTCCAGAGGTGGGGCCACCATTCCAATAGACCCCCAAATGTCTCAGTCCACTTCAGATGAACCTGATTTCCCTGTCCTGCCTCGAAAGTCACTCTGAGCATCGAATCACACCATGGTCTCACGTGCGACAGCCCTGTGGCACCTCAAGGGAAAGCCACAGATCCATGTGTCAACTCGTCGGGAAGACTGACACTGCTGCTGCAGCTCGGGAGGAAAGTCGACGTGCATGTAACCACAGGAGATGAGGCCTGACTCCCCTGGGGAGACTCCAGAGGAACCCCAAGATCCATGTCAGCAATGGAGAAGAAACCTCAGGTTCTTGCCGCAGTTCCAGTCGAGGACCTAGGACATGACACTATTGGAGAGGAATCCCGAGGGGCCCCTCGCAACTCGCATGGAGACTGGTCTTTCTTGAGGCCATGCCAGTGGGTCTCTGAGGTCCCCATCATAACTCGAGAGGGACCTGCCGCAACTCGAGAAAAACCATGAGGTTCTTTCCCTGCAGGCGAGATGAGGCCCTTTTCTGCTGCAGCCTCACGAGGGAAATCACGCCTTCCCACTTGAACCTCGCAAGCGTCCTTCGCACCCTTGCTGCAACTCAAGAAGTTCCCTGACATACCAGTCCCCATGCAGAAGGAAAACCAAGGGTCCTTGCACAACTAAGGAGGAGCCCCGTTTCCCCCATGTGAGCTCGAGATGAGGGTCCATTTCCCTGTTTCATCAGGAAAGGATTTCCGGCATTCCAGTCGCATCTCAAGAGTTGGAGCTCTCAACAGGAAAGCCGAGATCACCAGGGGTTGTGCCAACATACTAAATTACCCCAGATGCCTCATTCCACTCCAAATGAACCTGATTTCCCTGCACTACCTCAAGTGTCACCCGCATATCCACTCTCACCATGGTTGCTCGTGCCACAGCCCTGTGACATTTCGAGGGAAAGACAGAGATCCCTGGGTCAACTTGACGGGAATGCTGACACTGCTGCTACAGCGCGGGAAGAAAGCAGACGTGCATGTAACCACAGGAGACGAGGCCTGACTCCCCTGAGGAGACTCCAGAGAAACCCCAAGATCCACGCCAACACTGGAGAGGAAACCTCAGGTTCCAGCTTTGGATCCAGACAGGGACTTAGGATCCGGCACCATCTGGAGAGGAATCCTGAAGAGCCCCTCTCAACTCACACAGAGACTGGCCTTTCCTGAGGCCACGTGAGTGGGTTCCTGAGGTCCCCATCGTAACTCGAGAGGGACCTGCCTCAACTCGACAAAAACCAGGAGGTTCTCCCCTCCAGGCGAGATGAGGCCGTTTTCTGCTACGGCATCCTGAGAGAAATCACCCCTCCCCTCCTGAACTTCAGTGGGTCCTTCACACCCTTGCTGCAAATGAAGAAGTTCCCCGACATACCCGTTTCTACTCGAGAGGAACACTGAGGATCCGACACAACACAAGAGGGGCCACCTTTCCCCCTCCTCCGCTCCAGATGAGGGTTCCTTTCCCTGTTTCGTTGGGAAAGGATCCTGGCATTCCCGTCGCACAGCAAGAGGATGTGCTCTCAACAGGAAAGTTGAGAGGAACTCCAGGGGTCGTGCCACCATTCCAAAAGACCCCAAATGTCTCAGTCCAATTCAGATGAACCTGCTTTCTCTACCCTGCCTCAAAGGTCACCCGGAGCATCGAATCACAGCACAGTGGTACGTGCGACAGCCCTGTGGCACCTCGAGGGAAAGCCACAGATCCCTGTGTCAGTCTTTTGGGAAGCCAGACACTGCTGCAACAGCTCGGGAGGAAAACGGACGTGTATGTCTCCACTCGAATAGAGACGTGACTCTCCTGTGGAGACTCCAAATGAACCCCAAGATCCATGTCAGCACTGGAGCAGAAACTCAGATTCTGGCCGTAGTTCCAGACGATGAACTAGGACCCGACATGGACTGGAGAGGAATCGTGAGGAGCCCCTCGCAACTCGCATGGAGACTGGCCTTTCCTGAGGTCAAGCCAGTGGGTCCCTGCGGTCCCTGTCATAATTCGAGAGGGACCAGCCGCAACTTGAGAAAAGCCAGGAGGTTCTCCACTGCAGGCGAGTTGAGGCCGTTTTCTGCTGTGGTGTCTCGAGGGAAATCACGCCTTCCTTCTTGAACCTCACAAGGGTCCTTCCCAACCTTGCTGCAACTCAAGAAGTTCCCCGACATACCCATCTCCAAGCGGGAGAAACACCAAGGGTCCCGGCACAATTCAGGAGGAGCTCCGTTTCCCCCTCGTGAGCTCGAGATGCGGGTCCGTTTCCCTGATTCATTGGGAAAGGATTCCCGTCATTCCCGTCGCATCTCAAGAGGTGGTGCTCTCAACAGGAAAGCTGAGATCTCCAGGGGTCGTGCCAACATACTGAAAGGCCCCCAGATGTCTCAGTCCACTCCAGATGAACCTGATTTCCCTGCACTACCTCGAGTGTCACCTGCATATCGCCTCAAACCACGGTGGCTCGTGCCACAGGCCTGTGGCATCTCGAGGGATAGACAGAGACCCCGGGGTCAAGTTGAAGGGAAGCCTGACACGGCAGCTACAGCTCGGGAGGAAAGTGGACATGCATGCAACCACAGGATATGAGGACTGACTGCCCTTGAGAGACTCCACAGAATCCCCAAGTTCCGTGCCAGCACTGGAGAGGGAAACTCACGTTCCAAATTCGGTTCCAGATGGGGACTTAAGACCCAGCACCGACTGGAGAGGAATCCTGAGGAGCCCCTCTCAACTCGCACGGAGACTGGCCTTTCCTGAGGCCACGCAAGAGGGTCCCTGAGGTCCCTGCCGTAACTCGAGAGGGACCTGCCGCAACTCGAGAAAAACCAGGAGGTTCTCCCCTCCAGGCGAGATGAGGCATTTTTCTGCTGCGACATCCGAAGAGAAAACCAGCCTTCCCTCCTGAACCTCACAGGGTCCTTCACAGCCTTGCTACAACTCATGAAGTAACCCGACATAATCATCTCAACCCGAGAGGAACACTGAGGGTCCCACCACAACTCAAGAGGAGTTCCCTTTCCCCCTCCTCCGCTCCTGATGAGGGATCCTTTCCCTGCTTGAGGAACTCAAGACGTTCCTCAACATACCAGGCCCCACGTGGGAGGAACACGAAAGGTCCCGGCACAACTCAGGAGGATCCTCGTTTCCCCATCGTGAGCTTGAGATGAGGGTCTTTTTCCCTGCTTTGTCGGGAAAGGATTCCCGCCGTTCCCGTCACATCTCAAGAGGTGGCACTCTCAACAGGAAAGCCGAGGGCTCCAGAGGTCGTGCCAACATACGAAAAGTCCCCCGGATGTCTCAGTCCAGTCCAGATGAACCTGACTTCCCTGCACTACCTCGAGTGTTACCTGCGTATCTCCTCACACCACGGTGGCTTTTGTCACAGGCCTGTGACATCTCGAGGGAAAGACAGAGATCCCAGGGTCAAGTCAAGGGGAAGCCTCACACTGCAGCTACAGCTTGGGAGAAAAGCTGACGTGCATGCAACCACAGGAGACGAGGCCTGACTCCCCTTTAGAGACTCCAGAGAAACCCCATGTTCCATGCCAGCACTGGAGAGGAAACTTCAGGTTCCAGCTTCGGCTCCAGATGGGGTCTTACAACCCGGCACCGACTGAAAGGAATCCCGAGGACCCCATCTCAACTCGCACGGAGACTGGCTTTTCCTGAGGCCACGCAGGAGGGTCCCTGAGGTCCCTGTCACAACTTGAGAGGGACCTGAAACAACTCCCGAAAAACAGGAGGTTCTGTCCTCCAGGCGAGATGAGGCCCTTTTCTGCTGCGGAATCCCAAAAGAAAACCGGCCTTGCCTCCTAAACCTCAAAGTGTCCTTCACAGCCTTGCTACAACCCAAGAAGTTCCCCGACATAACCATCTCCACTCGAGAGGAACACTGAGGTTCCCACCACAAATCAAGAGGAGCCCCCTTTCTCCCTCCTCCGCTCCCAATGAGGGATCCTTTCCCTTCTTCGACAGGAAAGGTTTCCGGCATTCCCGTCAAACAGCAAGAGGGTGTGCTCTCAACAGGAAAGTCGAGAGGAACTCCAGGGTTATGACACCATTCCAGAGAAGCCCAAAAGTCTCAGTCCAATCAAGATGAACCTGATTTCCCTGCAATGCCTCAAAGGTCACCATAAGCAACAAATCACACCACGATGGCATCTGGACAGCCCTGTGGCATCTCGAGGGAAAGACAGAGATCCCTGGGTCAACTCGATGGGAACCCTGACACTGTTGCTACAGCTCGGGAGGAAAGAGGACGTGCATGTAACCACAGGAGACCAGGACTGACTCCCCTGGGGAGACTCCTGAGGAACCCCAAGATCCATGCCAGCACTGGAGAGGAAACATCAGGTTCCAGCTTCGGCTCCAGACGGGGACTTCAGGCACGGCACTGACTGGAGAGGAATCCTGAGGGGCTACTCTCAATGTGCACAGAGAATCGCCTTTCCTGAGGCCACGCGAGCGGGTCCCTGAGGGCCCTGTCTTAACTCAAGAGGGTCCTGCCGCAACACGGGAAAAACCAGGAGGTTCTCCCTTCCAGACGAGATTATGCCATTTTCTGCAGCAGCATCCTGAAAGAAATCATGCCTTTCCTCCTAAACCACAAAGGGTCCTTCACACCCTTGCTGCAACTCAAGAAGTTCCCCGACATATCCGTCTCCACTCGAGAGGAACAGTGAGGGTCCCAGCACAAATCAAGAGGGGCCCCCTTTCACCCTCCTCTGCTCATGATGAAGGTTCCTTCCCTGCTTCGTCAGGAATGGATTCTGGCGTTCCCGTCGCAGAGTGAGAGGACCCACTCTCAACAAGAATGTCGAGAGGAACTCCAGGGGTCGTTCCAGCATTCCAAAAGACCCCCAAATATCTCAGTCCACTTCAGATGAACCTGGTTTTCGTGCCCTGCCTCGAAGGTCACCACGAGGATCGAATCACACCATGGTGGCATGTGCGAGAGCCCTGTGGAATCTCGAGGGAAAGCCACAGATCCCTGTGTCCACTCATCTGGAAGCCTGACACTGCTGCTACAGCTCAGGTGGAAAACGGACTTGCATGTAACCACAGGAGACGAGGCCTAACTCTCCTGTGGAGACTCCAGTGGAACCCCAAGATCCATGCCAGATGTACAGAGGAAACCTCAGGTTCCAGTTTCGGCTCCAGACAGGGACTCAGGACCCGGCAGAGACTGGAGAGGAATCCTGAGGGGCCGCTCTCAACTCGCACGGAGACTGGCATTTCCTGAGGCCACGCGAGCAGGTCCATGAGGTCCCCGTCATAACTTGAGAAGGACCTGCCGCTACTCGAGAAAAACAATAAGGTTCTCCCCTCCAGGCGATATGAGGACGTTTTCTGCTGCGGCATCCCGGGAGAAATCACTCCTTCCCTCTTGAATCTCAAAGGGTCCTTCGCACCCTTGCTGCAACTCAAGAAGTTCCTGACATACCCGTCTCCTCCCGAGAGGAACACTGAGGGTCCCAACACAACTCAAGAGGGTCCTCCTTTACCCCTCATCCGCTACAGATGAAGGTTCCCTTCCCTGCTTCATCGGGAAAGGATTCTGGCTTTCCCGTCGCACAGCTAGATGACGTGCTCTCAACAGGAATGTCGAGAGGGACTCGAGGGGATGTGCCACCATTCCAAAGGACCCCCAAATGTCGCAGCCCACTCCAGATGAACCTGATTTCACTACCCTGCCTCAAAGGTCACACCGAGCATCGAATCACACCACTGTGGCACGTGCGACAGCCCTGTGGCACCGCGAGGAAAAGCAGAGGGGATGTGCCACCATTCCAAAGGACCCCCAAATGTCGCAGCCCACTCCAGATGAACCTGATTTCACTACCCTGCCTCAAAGGTCACACCGAGCATCGAATCACACCACTGTGGCACGTGCGACAGCTCTGTGGAATCTCGAGGAAAAGCCACAGATCCCTGTGTCAACTCTTAGGGAAGACTCAAATTGCTTCTACAGTTTGGGAGGAAAACAGACGTGTTTGTCGCCACTTGAGAAGAATCCTGACTCTCCTGTGGAGACTCCAGAGGAACCCCAAGATCCATGTAAGCCCTGGAGAGGAAACTTAAGTTTCTGTCCGCAGTTCCACTCAAGGAATTAGGAACCGACATGACTGGAGAGGAATCCCGAGGGGCCACTCGCAACTCGCATGGAGGCTGGTCTTTCCTGAGGCCACGCCAGCGGGTCGCTGAGGTCCCCGTCATCAATTGAGAAGGACTTTCTGCAACTCGAGAAAAACCAGGAGGACCTCGAGGAAAAGCCACAGATCCCTGTGTCAACTCTTAGGGAAGACTCAAATTGCTTCTACAGTTTGGGAGGAAAACAGACGTGTTTGTCGCCACTTGAGAAGAATCCTGACTCTCCTGTGGAGACTCCAGAGGAACCCCAAGATCCATGTAAGCCCTGGAGAGGAAACTTAAGTTTCTGTCCGCAGTTCCACTCAAGGAATTAGGAACCGACATGACTGGAGAGGAATCCCGAGGGGCCACTCGCAACTCGCATGGAGGCTGGTCTTTCCTGAGGCCACGCCAGCGGGTCGCTGAGGTCCCCGTCATCAATTGAGAAGGACTTTCTGCAACTCGAGAAAAACCAGGAGGTTCTACCCTGTAGGCGAGATGAGGCCCTTTTCTGCTGTGGCATTTCGAGGGAAATCACGCCTTCTCTCTTGAACCTCGCAAGGGTCCTTCCCACCCTTGCTGCAACTCAAGAAATTCCCCGACATACCCGTCCCCACATTGGTGGAACACCGAGGGTCCCAGCACAACTCAGGAGCCCCGTTTCCCCACCGTGAGTTCGAGATGAGGGTCCCTTTCCCTGCTTCGTCGGGAAAGAATTCCCGCCATTCCCGTCGCATCTCAAGAGGTGGCGCTCTCAACAGGAAAGCGGAGTTCTCCTGGGTTCGGGCCACCATACTTAAAGTCCCATAGATGTCTCAGTCCACTTCAGATGAACGTGATTTCCCTGCACTACCTCGAGTGTCACCCGCGTGTTGCCTCACACCATGGTGGCTCATTCCACAGCCCTGTGGCATCTCGAGGGAAAGACAGAGATCCCTGGGTCAACTCGATGGGAACCCTGACACTGCTGCTACAGCTCGGGAGGAAAGAGAACGTGCACGTAACCACAGGAGACCAGGTCTGGCTCCCCTGGGGAGACTCAAGAGGAACCCCAAGATCCAAGCCAGCCCTGGAGAGGAAACATGAGGTTCCAGTTTCGGCTCCAGATGGGGACTTCGGACCCGGCACTGACTAGAGAGGAATACCGAGGGGTTACTCTCAACTCGCACAGAGAATCGCCTTTCCTGAGGCCACACGAGCAGTTCCCTGAGGGCCCCAACGTAACTCGTGAGGGACCTGTCACAACTCGAAAAAAACCAGGAGGTTCTCCCCTCCAGGCGAGATAAGGGCGTTTTCTGCAGCGGCATCCTGAAAGAAATCACGCCTTTCTCCTGAACCACGAAGGGTCCTTCACACCCTTGCTGCAACCAAGAAGTTCCCCAACATACCCGTCTCCACTCGAGAGGAATAGTGAGGGTACCACCACAAATCAAGAGGGGCCTCCTTTCACCCTCCTCTGCTCCAAATGAGGGTTCCTTCCCTGCTTCGTCAGGAATGGATTCTGGCATTCCCTTCACGCAGCGAGACGACACACTCTCAACAGGAATGTCGAGAGAAACTCCAGGGGTCATTCCACCATTCCAAAAGACCCCCAAATATCTCAGTCCACTTCAGATGAACCTGGTTTTCGTGTCCTGCCTCGAAGGTCATCCCGAGGATCGAATCACACCACGGTGGCACATGCGAGAGCACTGTGGAATCTCGAAGGAAAGCCACAGATCGCTGTGTCCACTCGTCTGGAAGTCTGACACTACTGCTACAGCTCGAGAGGAAAAGGGACTTGCATGTAACCACAGGAGACGAGGCCTAACTCTACTGTGGAGAGTCCAGCGGTACCCCAAGATCCATGCCAGATGTGTAGAGGAAACCTCAGGTTCCAGCTTTGGCTCCAGACAGGGACTCAGGATCTGGCACAGACAGGAGAGGAATCCCGAGTGGTCGCTCTCAACTCGCAAGGAGACTGGCATTTCCTGAGGCCATGCGAGCGGGTCCCTGAGGTCCCCATCCTAACTTGAGAAGGACCTGCGACGACTCGAGAAAAACCATAAGACTCTCCCCTCCAGGCGAGATGAGGACGTTTTCTGCCGTGCATCCTGAAAGAAATCACTCCTTCCCTCCTGAATCTCAATGGGTCCTTCACACCCTTGCTGCAACTCAAGAAATTCCTGACATACCCCTCTCCACTCGAGAGGAACACTGAGGGTCCCACCACAACTCAAGAGGGGCTTCCTTTCCCCCTCATCTGCTACAGATGAGGGTTCCCTTCCCTTCTTCATCGGGAAAGGATTCTGGCTTTCCCATCGCACAGCAAGATGACGTGCTCTCAACATGAATGTCGAGAGGAACTCCAGGGGACGTGACACCATTCCAAAGGACCCCCAAACGTCGCAGTCCACTCCAGATGAACCTGATTTCCCTACCCTGCCTCGAAGGTCACACCAAGCATCGAATCACACCACTGTGGCACGTGCGACAGCCCTGTGGCACCTCGAGGAAAAGCCACAGATCCCTGTGTCAACTAGTATGGAAGCCTCACATTGCTCCTACAGCTTGGGAGGATAACGGAGGTGTATGTCTCCACTCGAGAAGAGTCCTGACTCTCCTGTGGAGACTCCAGAGGAACCCCAAAATCCATGTCAGCACTGCAGAGCAAACCTCAGTTTCAGGCCGCAGTTCCAACCAATTACTTAGGAACCGACATGACTGGAGAGGAATCCTGAGGGGCCCCTCGCAACTCGCATGGAGGGTGGTCTTTCCTCAGGCCACGCCAGCAGGTTGCTGAGGTCCCCGTCGTCAATTGAGAGGGACTTTCCGCAACTCGAGAAAAACCAGGAGGTTCTCCCCTCCAGGCGAGATAAGGCCGTTTTCTGCAGCGGCATCCTGAAAGAAAACATGCATCTCCTCCTGAACCACAAAGGGTCCTTCACACCCTTGCTGCAACTCAAGAAGTTCCCCGACTAACCCGTCTCCTCCCGAGAGGAACACTGAGGGTCCCACCACAACTCAAGAGGGTCCCCCTTTCCCCCTCATCCACCATATGAGGTTTCCCTTCCCTGCTTCATTGGGAAAGGATTCTGGCTTTCCCGTCACACAGCAAGATGACGTGCTCTCAACAGGAATGTCAAGAGGGACTCCAGGGGATGTGCCACCATTCCAAAGGACCCCCAAATGTCGCAGTCCACTCCAGATGAAACTGATTTCCCTACCCTGCCTCGAAGGTCACACCGAGCATCGAATCACAGCACTGTGGCACGTGTGACAGCTCTGTGGCATCTAGAGGAAAAGCCACAGATCCCTGTGTCAACTCGTAGGGAAACCTCACATTGCTCATACAGCTCGGGAGGAAAATGAACGTGTATGCCTCCACTCGAGAAAAGTCCTGACTCTCCTGTGGAGACTNGCACTGTGGCACGTGTGACAGCTCTGTGGCATCTAGAGGAAAAGCCACAGATCCCTGTGTCAACTCGTAGGGAAACCTCACATTGCTCATACAGCTCGGGAGGAAAATGAACGTGTATGCCTCCACTCGAGAAAAGTCCTGACTCTCCTGTGGAGACTCCAGAGGAACCCCAAGATCCATGTCAGCACTGGAGAGCAAACCTCAGTTTCAGGCTGCAGTTCCAGCCAATTACTTAGGAACCAACATGACTGGAGAAGAATCCTGAGGGGCCCCTCGCAACTCGCATGGAGGCTGATCTTTCCTGAGGCCACGCCAGTGGGTCCCTAAGGTCCCCAATGTAAATCGAGAGGGACCTGCTGCAACTCGAGAAAAACCAGGAGGTTCTCCCCTGCAGGCGAGATGAGGCCCTTTTCTGCTGTGGCATCACGAGGGCAATCACGGCTTCCCAATTGAACCTTGCAATCGTCCTTCCCACCCTTGCTGCAAATCAAGAAGTTCCCTGACATACCAGTCCCCATGCGGGAGGAACTCTAAGGGTCCCGGCACACCTCAGGAAGAGCCTCGTTTCCCCTTCGTGAGCTCGAGATGAGGGTCTTTTTCCCTGCTTCGTCAGGAAAGGATTCTGGCCATTCCCAACACATCTCAAGAGGTGCCACTCTCAACAGGAAAGCCGAGACCTCCAGGGGTCGTTCCAGCATACTAAAAGTCCACCAGATGTCTCAGTCCACTCCAGATGAACCTGATTTCCCTGCACTACCTCGAGTGTCTCCTGTGTATCACATGACCCCACGGGGGCTCGTGCCACAGGCCTGTGGCATCACGAGGGAAAGGGAGATGCAGGGGTCAAGTCGAGGGGAAATCTGACACGGCAGCTACAGCTCAGGAGGAAAGTGGACGTGCATGCCACCACAGGAGACGAGGCCTGACTCCCCTTGAGAGACTCCAGAGAAACCCCAAGTTCCATGTCAGCACTGGAGAGGAAAACTCAGGGTCCAGCTTCGGCTCCAGACGGGCACTTAGGACCCGGCACCGACGGGAGAGGAATCCCGAGGAGCCACTCTCAACTCGCACGGAGACTGGCCTTTCCTGAGACCACGCGAGAGGTTCCCTGAGTTCCCTATCGTAACTGGATAGGGATCCGCCGCAACTCTAGAAAAACCAGGAGGTTCTCCCTTCCAGGCGAGTTGAGGCCGTTTTCTGCTGCAGCATCCCCCAAAAAAACCGGCCTTCCATCCTGAACCTCAAAGGGTCCTTCACAGCTTTTCTACAACTCCAGAAGTTCCCCGACATATCCATCTCCACTCGAGAGGAAGACTGAGGGTCCCACCACAACTCAAGAGGAGCCCCCATTCCCCTCCTCTGCTCCCGATGAGGGATCCTTTCCCTGCTTCGACAGGAAAGGATTCTGGCATTCCCGTCGCACATTAAGAGGGTGTGCTCTCCATATGAATGTCGAGAGGAATGCCAGGGGTCATGCCACCATTCCTAAAGAGACCCAAATGTCACAGTCCACTCCAGATTGACCTGATTTCCCTGCACTAGCTCGACTGTCACCTGCGTATCGCCTAACACCATGGTGGCTCGTGCCACAGCCCTGTGGCATCTCGAGGGAAAGACAGAGAACCCTGGGTCAAATCGACGGGAACCCTGACACTGCTGCTACAGCTCGGGAGGAAAGAGGAAGGGCACGTAACCACAGTAGACCAGGCCTGACTCCCCTGGGATGACTCCAGAGGAACCCCAAGATCCATGTCAGCACTGGAGAGGAAACCTCAAGTTCTGCCACCCAAATGTCTCAGTCCACTCCAGATGAACCTGATTTCCCTGCACTGCCTCGAAGGTCACCCTGAGCATCGAATCACACCACGGTGGCATCTGCGACAGCCCTGTGGCACCTCGAGGGAAAGCCACAGATCCCTGTGTCAACTCGTCGGGAAGCCTGACACTGCTGCTACAGCTTGGGAGGACAAGGGATGTGTATGTCTCCATTCGAAAAGAGTCTTGACTCTCCTGTAGAGACTCCAGAGGAACCCCAAGATCCATGTCAGCACTAGAGTGGAAATCTCAGATTCTGGCCATAATTCCAGACATGGTCCTAACACCGACAATGACTGGAGAGGAATCTCGAGGGTCCCGTCGCAACTGGCTTGGAGATTGGACTTTCCTGAGGCCACACCGACGGGTCCCTGAGGTCCCCGTCATAACTCGAGATGGAAATGCCACAACTCAAGAAAAACCAGGAGGTTCTACCCTGCAGGCGAATGAGGCCCTTTTCTGCTGTGGCATCTCGAGGGAAATCACGCCTTCCCTCGTGAACCTCGCACGGGTCTTTCCCACCCTTCTTGCAACACAAGAAGTTCTCCGACATACCAGTCCCCACACGGGAGGAACACCGTGGGTCCCGGCCCAAGTCAGAAGGAGCCCCATTTGCCCCTCGTGAGCTCGAGATGACGGTCCCTTTCCCTGCTCCGTCGGGAAGTATCCCACCCTTCCCGTCGCATCTCAAGTGGTGGCGCTCACAACAGGAAAGCCGAAATCTCCAGGGGTCATGCCAACATACTAAAAGTCCCCCAGATGTCTCAGTCCACCCCAGATGAACCTGATTTCCCTGCACTACCTCGAGTGTCACCCGCGTTTTCCCTCACTCCACAGTGGCTCGTGCCTCAGCCCAGAGGCCTCTCGAGGGAAAGACAGAAATCCATGGGTCAACTCGAGGGAAAGCCTGACACTGCAGCAACAGCTCGGGAGGAAAGCGGACGTGCGTGTAACCACAGAAGACGAGGCCTGACTCCCCTGGGGAAACTCCAGAGGAACCCCAAGATCCATGCCAGACCTGGAGAGGAAACCTCAGGTTCCAGCTTCGGCTTCAGACGGGGCTTAGGACACGGCACTGACTGGAGAGTAAACCCAAGGGGCCAGTCTCAAATCACACGAAGACTGCCTTTTCCTGAGGCAATGCAAGCAGGTCCCTGAGTTCCCCGTATTAACTCGGGAGGGACCTGCCGCAACTCGAGAAAAACCAGGAGGTTCTCCCCCCAGGCGAGATGAGGCTATTTTCTGCTGCGGCATCCTGAGAGATATCAGGCCTTCCCTCCTGAACCTCAAAGGGTCCTTCACACCCTTGCTGCAACTCAACAAGTTCCAGGACATACCCGTCTCCACTCCAGACGAAAACTGAGGGTCCCAGCGCAACTCAAGAGGAGCCCCCTTTCCCCCTCCTTTGCTTCAGATGAGGGTTCCTTTCCCTGCTTCGTCGGGAAAGAATTGTAGCGTTCCCGTCGCAGACCAACAGGACGTGCTCTCAACAGGAAAGTCGAGAGGAACTCCAGGGGTCGTGCCACCATTCCAAAGGACACCCAAATGTCTCAGTCCACTCCAGACGAACCTGATTTCCCTGCACTGCCTCAAAATTCACCCCGAGCATAGAATCACACCATGGTGGCACGTGTCACAGCCCTGTTGCACCTCGGGGGAAAGCCATTCATCCCTGTGTCGACTCGTCAGGAAGCCTGACACTGCTGCTACAGCTCGGGAGGAAATCGGACGTGTATGTCTCCACTCTAGAAGAGTCCTGACTCTCCTGTGGAGACTCCAAAGGAACCCCAATATCCATGTCAGCACTGGAGAGGAAACCTCAGGTTTTGGCCGCAGTTCCAGACGAGGACTTAGGACCCGAAACTGACTGGAGAGGCATCCCGAGGGGAACCTCGCAACTCGCATGGAGACTGGTCTTTCCTGAGGCCACACGAGGGGGTCCCTGATGTTCCCATCGTACCTCGAAAGGGATCTGCCGCAACTCGAGAAAAACCAGGAGGTTCTCACCTGCAGGCGAGATGAGGCCCTTTTCTGCTGCGATGTCTCGAGGGAAATCACGTCTTCCTTCTTGAACCTCGCAAGGGTCTTTTTCACTCATGCTACAAGTCAAGAAGTTCCCCAGCATACTGTCCCCACGTGGGAGGAAAACATTGTGACCCGGCACAACTCAGGAGTAGCCCCGTTTCCCCCTCGTGAACTCGATTTGATGGTCCCTTTCCCTGCTTGGTTGGTAAAGGATTCCCGCTGTTACCATCACATTTCAAGAGGTGGCACTCTCAACAGGAAAGCCGAGATCTCCAGGGACTGAAGAGGCATCCCGAGGGGCCCCTCGAAACTTGCATGGAGACTGGTCTTTCCTGAGGCCACACGAGGGGGTCCCTGACATCCCCATCGTAACTCGAAAGGGATCTGCTGCAATTCAAGAAAAACCAGGAGATACTCCCCTGCAGGCTGGATGAGGCGCTTTTCTGCTGCGGTGTCTCGAGGGAAATCACGCCTTCCCTCTTGAACCTGGCAAGGGTCCTTCCAACCCATTCTGCAACTAAAGAAGTTCCCCGGCATACCCGTCTCCACGTGGGAGGAACACCAAGGGTCCAA
This sequence comes from Cephalophus harveyi, assembly GCA_006410635.1. Classification (NCBI taxonomy): domain Eukaryota; kingdom Metazoa; phylum Chordata; class Mammalia; order Artiodactyla; family Bovidae; genus Cephalophus; species Cephalophus harveyi. Next base: position 125,019 of record SJYT01013044.1, read on the forward strand.
GCACAACTCAAGAGGAGACCCGTTTCCCCCTTGTGAGCTCGAGATGAGGGTTCCTTTCCCTGCTTCGTCAGGAAAGGATCCCCTCCGTTCCCATGGCATCTCAAGAGGTGGCACTCTCAACAGGAAAGCCGAGATCTCCAGGGGTAACTCTTGAACCTCACAAGGGTCCTTCCCACCCTTGCTGCCACTCATGAAGTTCCCTGATATAACCGTCCCCACACGGGAGTAACACCGAGGGTCCCGGCACAACTCAGGAGGAGCCCCGTTTCCCCCTCATGAGCTCGAGATGAGGGTCCCATTCCCTGCTTCGTCGGGAAAAGATTCCAGCCATTCCCGTCGCGTCTGAAGAGGTGGCGCTCTCAACAGGAATGCCGAGATCTCCAGGGGTCGTGCTAACATACTAAAAGTCCCCCAGATGTCTCAGACCACTCCAGATGAACCTGATTTCCCTGCATTACCACGAGTGTCACCCGCGTATCGCCTCACACCATGGTGGCTCGTGCCACAGTCCTGTGGCATCTCAAGGGAAAGACAGAGATCCGTGTGTCAGCTCGACGGGAACCCCAGATGTCTCAGACCACTCCAGATGAACCTGATTTCCCTGCACTACCTGGAGTTTCACCCGTGTATCGCCTCACACCATGGTGACTCGGGCCACAGCCCTGTGGCATCTCGAAGGAAAGACAGAGATCCCTGGGTCAACTCGACGGGAAGCCTGACACTGCTGCTACAGCTCAGGAGGAAACCGGACGTTCGTGTAACCACAGGAGACGAGGCCTGACTCTGCTGGTGAGACTCCAGAGGAACCCCAATATCCATGCCAGCACTGGAGAGAAAAACTCAGGTTCCAGCTTTGGGTCAAGATGGGGACTTAGGATCCGGAACCAACTGGAGAGGAATCCCGAGGGGCCCCTCTCAACTCGCACGGAGACTGCCTTTCCTGAGGCCACGCGAGCAGCTCCCTGAGGTCCCCGTCGTAACTCGAGAGGGACCTGCCGCAACTCGAGAAAAACCAGGAGGTTGTCCCCTCCAGGTGAGATGAGGCCGTTTTCTGCTGCGGCATCATGATAGAAATCACGCCTTCCCTCCTGAACCACAAAGGGTCCTTCACACCCTTGCTGCAACTCAAGAAATTCCCCAACATACCCGTCTTCACTCGAGAGGAACACTGAGGGTCCCACCACAACTCAAGAGGAGACCCCTTTCCCCCTCCTCTGCTCCAGATGAGGGTTCCTTTCCTTGCTTCATCGGGAAAGGATTCTGGCATTCCTGTCGCACAGCAAGAGGACGTGCTCTCAACAGGAAAGTCGAGAGGAACTCCCGTGTTCGTGTCACCATTCCAAAAGACCCCCAAATGTCCCAGTCCACTCCAGATGAATATGATTTCCCTGCTCTGCCTCAAAGGTCACCCAAAGCATCGAATCACCCCACGGTGTCACGTGCTACAGAGCTGTGGCACCTCAAGGGAAACCCACAGCTCCCTGTGTCAACCTGTCAGAAAGCCTGACACTGCTTCTACAGTTCGGGAGGAAAACAGACATTTATGTCTCCACTCGAGGAGAATCCTGACTCTCCTGTGGATCCTCTAGAGGGACCCGAAGATCCATGTCAGCACTGGAGAGGAGACCTCAGGTTCGGGGTGCAGTTCCAGACGAGGACCTAGGACCCGACACTGACTGGAGAGGTATCCCGAGGGGCCCCTCTCAACTCACATGGAGACTGGTCTTTACTGAGGCCACGCCAGTGGTTCCCTGAGGTCCCCGTCATAACTCAAGAGGGACCAGCCACAACTCGAGAAAAACCAGGAGGTTCTCCCCTGCAGGAGAGATGAGGCCCTTTTCTGCTGCGCTGTCTTGAGGGTAATCAAGCCTTCCCTCTTGAACCTCACAAGGGTCCTTCCCACCCTTGCTGCCACTCAAGAAGTTCCCCGACATAACCGTCCCCACACGGGAGTAACATCGAGGGTCCCGGCACAACTCAGGAGGAGCCCCGTTTCCCCCTCATGAGCTTGAGACGAGGGTCCCATTCCCTGCTTCATTGGGAAACGATTCTAGCCTTTCCTGTCACGTCTCAAGAGGTGGTGCTCTCAACAGGAATGCCGAGATCTCCAGGGGTCGTGCTAACATACTAAAAGTCCCCCAGATGTCTCAGACCACTCCAGATGAACCTGCTTTCCCTGCACTACCTGGAGTTTCACCCGCGTATCACCTCACACCACGGTGACTCGGGCCACAGCCCTGTGGCATCTCAAGGGAAAGACAGAGATCCCTGGGTCAACTCGACGGGAAGCCTGACACTGCTTCTACAGCTCGGGAGGAAAGTGGATGTGCATGTAACCACAGGAGACGAGGCCTGACTCCCCTGGGGAGACTCCAGAGGAACCCCAATATCCATGCCAGCACTGGAGAGGAAACCTCAGGTTCCAGCTATGGCTCTAGACGGGGACTTAGGATCTGGCACCAACTGGAGAGGAGTCCCAAGGGGCCCTTCTCAACACGAACAGAGACTGGCTTTTCCTGAGGCCACGGGAGCGGGTCCCTGAGGTACCCACGTAACTCGAGAGGGACCTGCCACAACTCGATAAAAACCAGGAGGTTCTCCCCTCCAGGCGAGATGAGGCCGTTTTCTGCTGCAGCATTCCTAGAGAAATCACGGCTTCCCTCCTGAACCTCAAAGGGTCCTTCACACCCTACTGCAACTCAAGAAGTTCCACGACATACCGTCTCCACTCGAGAGGAACACTGAGGCTTCGAACACGACTCAAGACGAGCCCCCTTTCCCCCTCCTCCGCTCCAGATGAGGGTTTCTTTCCCAGCTTCGTCAGGAAATGATTCTGGCATTCCCATCGCATACCAAGAGGATGTGCTCTCAACAGGAAATTTGAGAGGAACTCCAGAGGCCATGCCACAATTCCAAAAGACCCCCAAATGTCTCAGTCCACTCCAGATGAAACTCATTTCCTTTCCCTGCCTCGAAGGTCACCCCAAGCATTGAATCACACCATGGTGGCAAGTGCGACAGCCCTGTGGCACCTCGAGGTAAATCCACAGATCCCTGTGCCAACTCGTCGGGAAGCCTGACACTCTTGCTACAGCTCAGAAGGAAAACGGACATGTATGTCTCCACTCGAGAAGAGTCCTGACTCTCCTGTTAAGACTCCAGAGCAACCCCAAGATCCATGTCAGCACTGGAGAGGAAACCTCAGGTTCTGGCTGCAATTCCAGACGAGGACCTAGGACCCGACACTGACTGGAGAGGAATCCCGAGGGGCCCCTCACAACTCGCATGGAGACTGATCTTTCCTGAGGCCACACGAGCGGGTCCCTGAGGTCCCCGTCGTAACTCGAGACAGACCTGCTGCAACTCGAGAAAGACCAGGAGGTTCTCCCCTGCAGGAGAGATGAGGTCCTTTTCTGCTGCGGTGTCTAGAAGGAAATCACTCCTTCCCTCTTGAACCTCACAAAGGTCCTTCCCATCCTTGCTGCAACTCAAGAAGTTCCCCAACATACCCGTCCCCATGTGGGAGGAACACCAAGGTTCCTGACACAACTCAGGAGGAGCCCCATTTCTCCCTCGTGAGCTCGAGATGAGGGTCCCTTTCTCTCCTTCGTCAGGAAAGGATTCCTGCCGTTCCAGTCGCATTTCAAGAGGTGGCGCTCTCAATGGGAAGCTGAGATCTCCAGGAGTCATGCTAACATACAAGAAGTCCCCCCACAAAATGTCTCAGTCCACTCCAGATGAACCTGATTTCCCTGCCCTGCCTCAAAGTTCACCCACCTATCACCTCACAACATGGTGGCTCGTGCCACAGCCCTGTGGCATCTCAAGGGAAAGATAGAGATCCCTGGGTTAACTCAACGGGAAGCCTGACACTGCTGCTACAGCTCGGGAGGAAAGCGGACGTGCGTGTAACCACAGGAGACGAGGACTGACTGCCCTGGGGAGACTCCAGAGGAACCGCAAGATCCATGTCAGCACTGGAGAGGAAACGTCAGGTTCCAGCTTCGGCTGCAGATGGGGACTTAGGACCCGGAACCGACTGGAGAGGAATCCCGAGGGGCCCTTCGCAAATCGCATGGAGACTGGCCTTTCCTGAGGCCACGAAAGCGAGTCCCTGAGGTCCCCATCGTAACTCGAGAGGGACCTGGTGCAACTCCAGAAAAACAAGGAGGTTCTCCCCTCCAGGCTACATGAGGCCATTTTCTGCTGTGGCATCTCGAGGAAAACTACGCCTTCCCTATTGAACATCGCAAAGTTCTTTCCCACCCTTGTTGCAACTCAAGAAGTTCCCCAACATACCCGTCCCCACACAGGAGGAACACTGAGGGTTCTGGCACGATTCAGGAGGAGTGCCGTTTCTCCCTCATGATCTCGAGATAAGGGTCCCCCTCCCTGCTTCGTCGGGAAAGGATTCCCGCCATTCCCGTCACATCTTAAGAGGAGGTGCCCCCAACAGGAAAGCTGAGATCTCCAGGGGTTGTGCCAACATACTAAAAGTCTCCCAGATGCCTCAGTCCACTCGAGATGAACCTAATTTCCCTGCCCTGCCTCGAGTGTCACACGCGTATCGCCTCAAAAATTGGTGGTTCGTGCTTCAGCACTGTGGCATCTTGAGGGATAGACAGAGATCCCTGGGTCAACTCAATGGGAAGCCTGACACCACTGTGATAGCTCGGGAGGAAAGCGGACATGCATATAACCACAGGAGACGAGGCCTTACTCCCCTATGGAGACTCCAGAGGAACCGCAAGATCCATGCCAGCACTGGAGAGGATACCTCAGTTTCCAGCTTCGGCTCCAGGATGGGACTTAGGACCCGGCACTGACTTCAGAGGAATCCCGAGGGGCCCCTCTGAACTCACACGGAGACTGGCCTTTCCTGAGGCCACACGAGCGGTTCCTTGAGGTCCCTGTCATAACTCGAGAGGGATCTGCTGCAACTCGAGAAAAACCAGGAGGTTCCCCCTCCTGGCGAGATAAGGCCGTTTTCTGCTGCAGCATCACGAGGGAAATCACGCCTTCCCTCCTGAACCTCAAAGGGTCCTTCACACCCTTGCTGAAACTCAAGAAGTTCCCTGACACACCCGTCTCCACTCGAGAGGAACACTGAGGGTCCCACCACAACTCAAGAGGAGCCCCCTTACCCCCTCCTCCGCTCCAGATGAGGGTTCTTCCCCTGCTTGGTCGGGAAAGGATTCTGGCGTTCCCGTCACACTGCAAGAGGATGTGATCTCAACAGGAAAGTCGAGAGGAACTCCAGGGGTCGTGCCATCATTCCAAAAGACCCCAATTGTCTCAGTCCACTCCAGATGAACCTGATTTCCCTGCCCTGCCTCGAAGGTCATCCTGAGCATCAAATCACACCACGGTGGCACGTGCGACAGCCCTGAGGCACCTCGAGGGAAAGTCACAGATCCCTGTGTCAACTCGTTGGGAAGCCTGACACTGCTGCTACAGCTCGGGAGGAAAATGAACGTGTATGTCTCCACTCGAGGAGTCCTGACTCTCCTGTGGAGACTCCAGAGGAACCCCAAGATCCATGTCAGCACTGGAGAGGAAACCTCAGGTTCTGGCTGCAGTTCCAGATGAGTACCTAGGACCCCACACTGACTGGACAGGAATCCCGAAGGGCCCCTCGCAACTCACACAGAGACTGACCTTTCCTGAAGCCATGCAAGTGGGTCCCTGAGGTCCCCATCGTAACTGGAAAGGGACCTGCTGCAACTCGAGAAAAACCAGAGGTTCTGCCTTGCAGTCGAGATGAGGCCCTTTTCTGCTTCGGCGTCTCGAGGGAAATCACGCCTTCCCACTTGAACCTCGCAAGGGTCCTTCCCACCCTTGCTGCAACTCAAGAAGTTCCCCGACATACCCGTCTCCAATTGAGAGGAACACTGAAGGTCCCACCAGAACTCAAGAGGAGCCGCCTTTCCTCCTCCTCTCCAGATGAGGGTTCCTTGCCCTGCTCCATCGGGAGATGATACTTTCATTCCCGTCGCACAGCAAGAAGACCTGCTGTCAACAGGAAAGTCGAGAGGAACTGCAGGGGTCGTGCCACCTTTCCAAAAGACCCCCAAATGTCAAAGTCCATCCCAGATGAACCTGATTTGCCTGCTCTGCCTCGCAGGTCACCCGGAGCATCGAATCACACCACGGTGGCACGTGTGACAGCCCTGTGGCACCTCGAGGGAAAGCCCAGATCCCTGTGTCAACTCGCCGTGAAGCCAGACACTGCTGCCACAGCTCGGGAGGAAAACGGACGTGTATGTCTAAAACTCAAGAAAGGTCCTGACTCTTCTGTGGAGACTCCAGAGGAACCCCAAGATCCATGTCAGCACTGGAGAGGAAAACTCAGGTTCTGGCCGCAGTCCCATATGAGGACCTAGGACACGACCCTGACTGGAGAGGAATCCCGAGGGGCCCCTCGCAGCTCACATAGAGACTGGTCTTTCCTTAGGCCATGCTAGCGGGTCACTGATGTCCCCAACGTAACTCGAGAGGGACCTGCCACAACTCGAGAAAAACCAGGAGGTTCTCCCTGCAGGCGAGATGAGGAACTTTTCTGCTGTGGCGTCTCAAAGGAAATCACGCCTTCCCTCTTGAACCTCACAAGGGTTCTTCCTACCCTTGCTGCAACTCAAGAAGTACCCCGACATACCTATCCCCACGCGGGAGGAACACCGAGGGTCCCGGCACAACACAAGAGGAGTCCCGTTTCCCCCTTGAGAGCTCAAGATGAGGGTCCCTTTCCCTGCTTCGTCGGAAAGGATTCCGGCCATTCCCGTCGCATCTCAAGAGGTGGCACTCTCAACAGGAAAGCCGAGATCTCCAGGGGTCGTGCCAATATACTAGAAGTCCCCCAGATGTCTCAGTCCACTCCAGATGAACCTGATTTCCCTGCACTACCTCGAGTGTCACTCGCATATCGCCTCACACCATGGTGGCTCTTGCCACAGCCCTGTGGCATCTCGAGGAAAAGACAGAGAACCCTGGGTCAACTCGACAGGAAGCCTGACACTGCTGCTACAGCTCGGGAGGAAAGTGGACGTGCATGTAACCACAGAAGATGAGGCCGGACTTCCCTGGTGAAACTACATAGGAACCGCAAGGTCCATGCCAGCAATGGAGAGGAAACCTCAGATTCCAGCTCGGCTCCAGATGGGGACTTAGGACCCAGCACCGACTGGAGAGGAATCCCGAGGGGCCCCTCTTAACTTGCACGGAGACTGCCCTTTCCTGAGGCCACGTGAGCGAGTCCCTGACATCCCTGTCGTAACTCGAGAGGAACCTGCCGCAACTCGAGAAAGACCAGGAGGTTCTCCCCTGCAGGCGAGATGAGGCCCTTCAATGCTGTGGTGTTTCGAGGGAAATCACGCCTTCCACCTGAACCTCACAAGGGTCATTCCACCCTTGCTGCAACTCAAAAAGTTCCCCGACGTACCCGTCCCCATGTGGGATGAACACCGAGATTCCTGGCACAAGTCAGGAGGAGCCCCGATTCCCCCTCATGAGCTCGAGATGAGGGTCTCTCTCCCTGCCTCTTCGGAAAAGGATTCCCGCCGTTCCCGTCGGATCTCAAGAGGTGGCGCTCTCAACAGGAAAGCCAAGATCTCCAGGGGCGTGCCAACATAATAAAAATCTCCTAGATGTCTCAGTCCACTCCAGATGAACCTGATTTCCCTGCACTACCTCGAGCATCACCCATGTATCACCTCACACCAAGGTGGCCCGTGCCACAGCCCTGTGACCTCTCGAGGGAAAGACAGAGATCCTTAGGTCAACTCGACGGGAAGACTGACACTGCTGCTACAGCTCGGGAGGAAAGCGCACATGCATGTAACCACAGGATACGAGACCTGACTCACCTGGGGAGACTCCAGAGGAACCCAAAGTTCTATGTCAGCACTGGAGAGGGAACCTCAGTTTCCAGCTTCAGCTCCAGATGGGGACTTAGGACCCGGCAGCGACTCGAGAGGAATCCCATGGGGCCCCTCTCAACTCGCACGGAGACTGGCCTTTCCTGATGCCACGTGAGCGGGTCCCTGAGGTCCCTGTCGTAACTCAAGAGGAACCAGTCGCAACTCGAGAAAAACCAGGAGGTCTCTCCTTCAGGCGAGATGAGGCCCTTTTCGGCTCTGGCATCCCGAGAGAAATCAGGCCTTCCCTCCTGAACCTCAAAGGGTCCTTCACACTCTTGCTGCATCTCAAGAAGTTCCCCGACATACCAGTCTCCACTCGAGAGGAACACTGAGTGTCCCACCACAACTCAAGAGGAGCCCCCTTTCCCCCTCCTCTGCTCCAGATGAGGGTTCCTTTACCTGCTTCCTCCAGATAGGGTTCTGGCATTCCTGTCACACAGCAAGAGGACGTGCTCTCAACAGGAAAGTCGAGAGGAACTCCAGGGGTCGTGCCACCATTCCAAAAGATGCCCAAAAGTCTCAGTCCACTCCAGATGAACCTTATTTCCCTGCCCTGCCTCTAAGGTCACCCCGAGCATCGAATCACGCCACGGTGGCATGTGCGACAGCCCTGTGGCACCTAGAGGGAAAGCACAGATCCTTGTGTCAACTCGTCGGGAAGCCTGACACTGCTGCTACAGCTCTGGAGGAAAACGGACATGTATGTCTCCACTCGAGAAGAGTCCTGACTCTCCTGTGGAGACTCCAGTGGAACCCAAAGATCCATGTCAGCACTGGAGAGGAAACCTCAGGTTCTGGCCGCATTTCCAGATGAGGACCTAGGACCCGACATTGACTGGAGAGGAATCCCGAGGTGCCCCTCACAACTTGCATGGAGACTGGCCTTTCCTTAGGCCACACGAGCGGCTCCCTGAGGTCTCCATTGCAAAGGGAGAGGGACCTGCCGCAACTCGAGAAAAACCAGGTGGTTCTCCCCTGAAGGTCAAATGAGGCCCTTTTCTCCTGCAGCGTCTCGAGGGAAATCACGCCTTTCCTCTTGAACCTCGCAAGGGTCCTTCCCATCCTTGCTGCAACTCAAGAAGTTCCCAAACATACCCGACCTCACGCAGTAGGAAAACCTAGGGTACCGGCACATCTCAGGAGGAGCCCCATTTCCCCCTCATGAGCTTGAGATGAGGGTACCTTTGCCTGCTTCGTCGGGAAACGATTCCAGCTGTTCCTGTCGCATCTCAAGGGGTGGCGCTCTCAACAGGAAAGCCGAGATCTCCAGGGGTCGTGCCAACATACTAAAAGTCCCTCAGATGTCTCAGTCTACTCCAGATGAACCTGATTTCCCTGCACTACCTCAAGTGTCACCCACGTATCACCTCACTTCACGGTGGCTCGTGCCACAGCCCTGTGGCATCTCAAGCAAAAGACAGAGATCCCTGGGTCAACTCGACGGGAAGCCTGACACTGCTGCTACAGCTCGGGAGGAAAGCGGACGTGCATGTAACCACAGCAGATGAAGCCTGACTACCCTGGGGAGAGTCCAGAGGAACCCCAAGATCCATGCCAGCACTGGAGAGGAAACCTCAGGTTCCAGCTTCGGCTCCAGACGGGGACTTAGGACTCATTGCACAGCAAGAAGACCTGCTCTCAACAGGAAAGACGAGAGGAATTCCAGGGGTCATGCCACCTTTCCAAAAGACCCCCAGATGTCTCAGTCCACTCCAGATGAACCTGATTTGCCTGCCCTGCCCCGCAGGTCTCCCAGAGCATCAAATCACTCCACGGTGGCACGTGCAACAGCCCTGTGGCACCTCAAGAGAAAGCCACAGATCCCTGTGTCAACTCATCGTGAAGCCAGACACTGCTGCTACAGCTCTGGAGGAAAACAGACGTGTATTTCTAAAACTCGAGAAGGGTCCTGACTCTTCTGTGGACACTCCAGTGGAACCCCAAGATCCATGCCAGCACTGGAGAGGAAACCTCAGGTTCCAGCTTCGGCTCCAGACAGGGACTTAGGACCCAGCACTGACTGGACAGGATTCCCGAGGGGGCCCTTGCAACTCGCATGGAGACTGGTCTTTCCTGAGGCCACGTGAGTGGGTCCCTGAGGTCCCCGTCGTAACTCGAGAGGGACCTGCTGCAACTCGAGAAAAAACAGGAGGTTCTCCCCTCCAGGCGAGATGAGACCGTTTTCTGCTGCGGCATCCCGAGAGAAATCACGCCTTCCCCCCTTAACCTCCAAGAGTCTTTTACACCCTTGCTGCAACTCAAGAAGTTCCCCGACATACCCGTCTCCACTCGAGAGGAACACTGAGTGTCCCACCACAACCCAAGAGGAGCCCTCTTTCCCCCTCCTCCGCTCCAGGTGAGGGTTCCTTTCCCTGCTTCGTCAGGAAAGGATTCTGGCATTCCCATCGCACAGAAAGAGGACGTGCTCTCAACAGGAAAATCGAGAGGAACTCCAGGGGTGGTGCCACCATTCCAAAAGACCCCCAAATATCTCAGTCCACTCCAGCTGAACCTGATTTCCCTGCACTACCTCTAGTGTAACCCTCGAATCGCCTCACACCACGGTGGCTCGTGCCACAGCCCGGGGCCAACTCCATGGAAAGAAAGAGATCCCTGGGTCAACTCAATGGGAAGACTGATACTGCTGCTACAGCCCGGGATGAAAGTGGATGTGCATGTACCCACAGGAGATGAGGCCTGACCCATGGAGGCTCCAGAGGAACCGCAAGATCCATGCCAGCACTGGAGAGGAAACCTCAGGTTCCATCTTTGGCTCCAGATGGGAACTTAGGACCTGGCACCGACTGGAGAGGAATCTCGAGGGCCCCCTCGCAACTCGCATGGAGACAGGTCTTTGCTGAGGACACGCCAGCGGGTCCCTGAGGTTCCCATCGTAACTCGAGAGGGACCTCCGCAACTCAAGAAAAACCAGGAGGTTCTCCCCTGCGGGCGAGATAAGGCCCTTTTTTGATGTGGCGTTTCAAGTGAACTCACGCCTTCCATATTGAATCTCGCAAGGGTCCTTCCCACCCTTGCTGCAACTGAAGAAGTAAACCGACATACCCGTCCCCAAGCTGGAGGAACACCGAGCGTCCCGGCACAGCTCAAGAGGCGCCCCGTTTCCCCCCTGTGAGCTCGATATGAGGGTCCCTTTCCCTGTTCGTCGGGAAAGGATTCTGGCATTACCATCACAGAGCAAGAGGACGTGCTCTCAACAGGAAAGTTGAGAGGAACTCCAGGGGTCATGGCATCATCCCAAAAGACCCCCAAAAGTCTCAGTCCACTCGAGATGAACCGGATTTCCCTGCCCTGCCTCGAAAGTCACCCCAAGCATCGAAGCACACCATGGTGGCACATGTGACAGCCCTGTGGCACCTCGAGGGAAAGTCACAAGTCCCTGTGTCAACCCGTCGGGAAGCCTGACCCTGCTGGAACAGCTTGGGGGAAAAACGGACGTGTATGTCTACACTCGAGAAGAGTATTAACTCTCCTGTGGAGACTCCAGAGGAACCCCAGGATCCATGTCAGCACTGGAGAGGAAACCTCAGGTTCTGGCCACAGTTCCAGATGAGGACCTAGGACCCGACACTGTCTGGAAAGGAATCCCGAGGGGCCCCTCGCAACTCGCACGTAGACTGGCCTTTCCTGAAGCCACGCGAGTGGGTCCCTGAGGTCCCTGTCGTAACTCAAGAGGGACCTGCAGCAACTCGAGAAAAACCAGGAGGTTCTACCCTCCAGGCGAGATGAGGTCGTTTTCTGCTGCGGCATCCCGAGTGAAATCACGAATTCCCTCCTAAACCTCAAAGGGTCCTTCACACCCCTGCTGCAACTCAAAAAGTTCCCCGACATACCCGTCTCCACTCGAGAGGAACACTAAGTGTCCCACCACAACTCAAGAGGGGCCCCCATTCCCCCTTCTCTGCTCTAGATGAGGATTCCTTTACCTGCTTCATCGAGAAAGGATTCTGGCATTCCCTTCGCACAGCAAAAGGATGTACTCTCAACAGGGACGTCGAGAGGAACTCCAGGGGTCGTGCCACCATTTCAAAAGACCCCCAAATGTCTCGGTCCACTCCAGATGAAACTGATTTCCCTGCCCTGCCTCGAAGGTCACTGTGAGCATCGAATCACACCACAGTGGCAAGTGCAACAGCCCTGTGGCACCTCGAGGGAAAGCCGCAGATCTCTGTGTCAACTTGTCGGGAGGTCTGACACTGCTGCTACAGCTCGGAAGGAAAATGGACGTGTATGTCTCCACTCGAGAAGAGCCCTGACTCTCCTTAGGAGACTCCAGAGGAACCCCAAGATATATGTCAGCACTGGAGAGGAAACCTCAGGTTCTGGCCGCAGATCCAGATGAGGACCTAGGACCCGACACTGACTGGAGAGGAATCCCGAGGGGCCCCTCGCAACTTGCATGGAGACTGGTCTTTCCTGAGGCCACGCCAGCGGTTCCCTGAGGTCCCCGTCATAACTCGAGAGGGACCTGCTGCAACTCGAGAAAAACCAGGAGGTTTTCCCCTGCAGGTGAGATGAGGCGCTTTTCTGCTGTGGCGTCTCGAGGGAAATCACACCTTCCCTCTTGAACCTCGCAAGGATCCTTCCCACTCTTGCTTCAACTCAAGAAGTTCCCCAACATACCCGTCAACATGCGGGAGGACCACCGAGGTTCCCGGCACAACTCAGGAGGAGCCCCGTTTCCCCTCGTGAGCTCGAGATGAGAGTCCCTTTCCCTGCATCGTTGGGAAAAGATTCACGCCATTCCGGTCGCATCTCAAGTGGTGGCCCACTCAACAGGAAAGCCGAGATCTCCAGGGGGTCGTGCCAACATACTAAATGTCCCCCAGATGTCTCAGTCCACTCCACATGAACCTGATTTCCCTGCACTACCTCGAGTGTCACCCGTGTATCGCCTCACAGCATGGTGACTCGTGCCACAGCCCTGTGGCATCTCGAGGGAAAGACAGAGATCCCTGGGTCAACTTGACGGGAAGCCTGACACAGCTGCTACAGCTCGGGAGGAAAGCAGAAGTGCAAGCAACCACAGGAGAGGAGGCCTGACTCCCTCGGGGAGACTCCAGAGGAACCCCAAGATCCATGCCAGCACTGGAGAGGGAAACTCAGGTTCCAGTTTCGGCGCTAGACGGGGACTTAGGAACTGGCACAGACTGGAGAGGAATCCCGAGGGGCCCATCTCAACTCGCACGGAGACTGGCCTTTCCTGATGCCACGGGAGCGGGTCCTTGAGGTCCCCATCTTAACAAGAGAAGGACCTGCCGCAACTTGAGAAAAACCAGGAGGTTCTCCCCTGCTGGCGAGATGAGGCCTTTTCTGCTGCGGCGTCTCGAGTGAAATCACGCCTTCCCTCTTGAACCTCCAAGGGTCCTTCCCACCCTTGCCACAACTCAAGAAGTTCCCCGACATACCAGTCTCCACTCGAGGGGAACACTGAGGGTCCCACCACAACTTAAGAGGGGCCCCATTTCCCCCTACCCCGTTCCAGATAAGGTTTCCTTTCCCTGCTTCGTTGGGAAAGGATTCTGGCGTTTCCGTCGCACCACAAGAGGACATGCTCTCAACAGGAAAGTCGAGAGGTATTCCAGGGTTCGTGCCACCATTCCAAAAGAACCGCAATTATCTCAGTCCACTCCAGAAGAACCTGATTTCTCTGCCCTGCATCGAAGGTCTCCCTGAGCATCAAATCACACCATGTGGCACGTGGGACAGCCCAGTGGCACCTCGAGGGAAAGCCGCAGATCCCTGTATCAATGCGTCAGGAAGCCTGACACTGCTGCTACAGCTCGGGAGGAAAACGAACTTGTATGTCTCCACTCGAGAAGAGTCCTGACTCTCCTGTGGAGTCTCCAAAGGAACACCAAGATCCATGTCAGCATTAGAGAGGAAACCTCAGGTTCTGGCCGCAGTTCCAGACGAAGACCGAGGACCCGACACTGACTGGAGAGGAATCCGGAGGGGTCCCTCGCAACTCAAAAGGAGACTGTTCTTTCCTGAGGCCATGCCAGCGGGTCCCTGAGGTCCCCATCATAAATCGAGAGGGACCTGCCGCAACTCGAATAAAACCAGGAGGTTCTACCCTGCAGGCGAGATGAGGCCCTTTTCTGCTGTGGCAGTTCGAGGGAAATCACGCCTTACCTCTTTAACCTCGCAAGGGTCCTTCCCTCCCTTGCTGCAACTCAAGAAGTTCTCTGACATACACGTCCCCACGTGGGAGAAACACCGAGGTTCCTGGCAGAACTCAAGAGGAGCCCCGTTTCCCCCTCGTGAGCTCGAGATGAGGGTCCCTTTCCCTGCTTCGTCGGGAAAGGATTCCCGTGATTCGCATCACACTTCAAGGGGTGGCACTCTCAACAGGAAAGCCGAAAACTCCAGGGGTCGTGCCAGCATACTAAAAGTCACCCAGTTGTCTCAGTCCACTCCAGATGAACCTGATTTCCCTGCCCTCCTTTGAAGGACACCCGCGTATCGCCTCACAACACGGTGGCTCATGCCACAACCCTGTGGCATCTCGAGGGATAGACAGAGATCCCTTGGTCAACTCGACAGGAAGACTGACACTGCTGCTACAGCTTGGGAGGAAAGTGGACGTGCATGTAGCCACAGGAGACAAGGCCTGACTCCCCTGGGGAGACTCCAGAGGACCCACAAGATCCATGCCAACATTGGAGAGGAAACGTCAGGTTCCAGCTTCGGTTCCAGACGGGGATTATGACCCAGCACCGACTGAGAGGAATCAGCCCCTCTCAACTCGCACGGAGACTGGCCTTTCCTGAGGCCACGGCAGTGGGTCCCTGAGGTCCCCATCGTAATTTGAGAGGGACCTGCCTCAACTCAAGAAAAACTAGTAGGTTCTCCACTCCAGGTGAGATGAGGCCGTTTTCTGCTCCGGTATCCCGAGAAAAATCACGCCTTCCTTCCTGAACCTCAAAGGGTCCTTCCCACCCTTGCTGCAACTCAAGAAGTTCCCCGACATACCCGTCTCCACTCGAGAGGAACACTGAGGGTCCCACCACAACTCAAGAGGGGCCCCCTTTCCCTCTCCCCCGTTCCAGATGAGGGTTCCTTTCCCTGCTTTGTCGGGAAAGGATTCTGGCGATCCCATCGCATAGGCAAGAGGACGTGCTCTCAACAAGAATGTGTAGAGGAACTCCAGCGTTCTTGCCACCATTCCAAAGGACCCCAAAATGTCTCAGTCCACTGCAAATGAACCTGATTTCCCAGCCCTGCCTCAAAGGTCACCCCGAGCATCGAATCACACCATGGTGGTACGTGCTACAGCCTTGTGGCACCTCGAGGAGAAGCCACATATCCCTGTGTCAACTCATCGGGAAGCCTGACACTGCTGCTACAGCACGGGAGGTAAATGGACGTGTAGGTCTCCACTCGAGAAGAGTACTGACTCTCCTGTGGAGACTCTAGAGGAACCCCAAGATGCATGTCAGAACTGGAGAGGAAATCTTAGGTTCTGGCCACAGTTCCAGATGAGGACATGGGACCCGTCACTGACTGGAGAGGAATCCCGAGGGGCCCCTCGCAACTTGCATGGAGACTGGTCTTTCCTGAGGCCACGCCAGCGGGTCCCTGAGGTCCCCGTCGTAACTCGAGAGGGAACTGCCGCAACTCAAGAAAAACCGGGAGGTTCTCCCCTGCAGGCGAGATGAGGCCCCTTTCTGCTGCGGCGTCTTGAGAGAAATCACGCCTTCCCTCTTGAACCTTGCAAGGGTCCTTCCCACCCTTGTTGCAACTCAAGAAGTTCCCCGACATAACTGTCCCCACGTGGGAGGAACACTGAGGTTCCCGGCAAAACTAAAGAGGAGCCCTGTTTCCCCCTCATGAGCTCGAGATGAGGGTTCCTTTCCCTGCTTCTTTGGGAAAGAATTCCCGCCATTCCCATTGCATCTCAAGAGGTGGCGCTCTCAACAGGGAAGCCGAGACCTCCAGGGGTCATGCCAACATACTAAAAGTCCCCCAGATGTGTCAGTCCACTCCAGATGAACCTGATTTCCCTACACTGCCTCGAGTGTCACCTGCATATTGCCTCACACCACGTTGGCTCATGCCACAGCCCTGTGGAATCTTGAGGGAAAGACAGAGATCCCTGTGTCAACTCATCGGGAAGCCTGACTCTGCTGCTACAGCTCGGGAAGAAAAAGGACGTGTATGTCTACACTCGAGAAGAGTCCTGACTCTCCTGTGGAGACTCCAGAGGAACCCCAAGATCCATGTCAGCACTGGAGAGGAAATCTTAGGTTCTGGCCGCAGTTCCAGATGAGGACATGGGACCCGTCACTGACTGGAGAGGAATCCCGAGGGGCCCCTCACAACTTGCATGGAGACTGGTCTTTCCTGAGGCTATGCTAGCGGGTCCCTGAGGTCCCCGACGTAACTTGAGAGGGACCTGCTGCAGCTTGAGGAAAACCAGGAGGTTCTCCCCTGCAGGCGAGATGAGACCATTTTCTGCTGCGGCATCTCGAGGGAAATCACGCCTTCCCTCTTGAACCTCGAAAGGGCCCTTCCCACCATTGCTGCAACTCAAGAAGTTCCCCGACAAACCCGTCCCCATGCGGGAGGAATACCGAGGGTCCCGGCACAATTCAAGAGGAGACCCTTTTCCCCCTCATAAGCTCAAGATGAGGGCCCTTTCCCTGTTTCATCGTGAAAGGATTCCCGCCGTTCCCATCGCATTTCAAGAGGTGGTGCTCACAACAGGAAAGCCGAGATCTGCAGGGGTCGTGCCAACATACTAAAAGTCCCCCAGATGTCTCAGTCTCAAAGAGAGTGGCCTTTCCTGAGGCCACGCGAGCAGGTCCCTGAAGTACGGGTCGTAACTCAAGAGTGACCTGCCGCAACTGGAGAAAAACCAGGAGATTCTCTTGTCCAGGCGAGATGAGGCCGTTTTCTGCTGCGGCATCCCGAGAAAAATCACTCCTTCCCTCCTGAGCCTCAAAGGGTCCTTCACACCCTTGCTGCAACTCAAGAAGTTCCCCGACATAACCGTCTCCACTCGAGAGGAACACTGAGGCTCCCACCAAAACTCAAGAGGAGCCCCCTTTCCTCCTCCTCCGCTCCAGATTAGGGTTTCTTTCCCTGCTTCGTTGGGAAAGGATTCTGGTATTCCCGTCGCAGAGCAAGAGGACGTGCTCTCAACAGGAAAGTGGAGAGGAAATCCACGGGATGTGCCACCATTCCAAAAGCCGACAAATGTCTCAGTCCACTCCAGATGAACCTGATTTCCCTGCCCTGCCTCGAAGGTCACCCCAAGCATCGAATCACACCACGGTGGCACGTGCAACAGCCCTTTGGCCCCTGAGGGACAGCCACAGATCCCTGTGTCAACTCGTCGAGAAGCCTGACACTGCTGCTTCAGCTCGTGAGGAAAACGGACGTGTATGTCTCCACTCGAGAAGAGTCCTGTCTCTCCTGTGGAGACTCCAGAGGAACCCCAAGATCCATGTCAGCACTGGAATGGAAACCTCAGTTTCTGGTCGCAGTTCCAGACGAGGATCTAGGACCTGACACTGACTGGAGAAGTATCCTGAGGGGACCCCCGCAACTCGCATGGAGACTGCTCTTTCCTGAGGCCACATCAGCGGGTCCCTGAGGTCCCCATCGTAACTCGAGAGGGACCTGCCGCAACTCGAGAAAAACCAGGAGGTTCTCCCCTGCAGGCAAGATGAGGCCCTTTTCTGCAGCGGCGTCTCGAGGGAAATCATGCTTTCCCTCTTGAACCTCGCCGGGGTCCTTCCCACCCTTGCTGCAGCTCAAGAAGTGCCCCGACATAGCCGTATCAATGCGGGAGTAACACCTTGGGTCCCGGCACACCTCAAGAGAATCTCCGTTTTCCCCTCATGAGCTCTAGATGAGTGTTCCTTTCCATGCGTTGTAGGGAATAGATTCCGCCGTTCCCATCGAATCTCAAGAGGTGGCGAGCTCAACAGGAAAGCCGAGATATCCAGGGGTCGTGAAAACATACTAAAAGTCCCCCAGATTTCTTAGTCCACTCCAGATGAAACTGATTTCCCTGCACTACCTCGAGTGTTACTCGCGTATCGCTTCACACCACAGTGGCTCATGCCACAGCCTTGTGGCATCTCGAGGGATAGACAGAGATCCCTGGGTCGAATTAGACGGGAAGCCTGACACTGCTGCTACAGCTCGGGAGGAAAGCGGACATGCATGTAACCACAGGAGACGAGGCCTGAATGCCCTGTGGAGAATCCAGAGGAACCCCAAGATCCATGCCAGCACTGGAGAGGAAACCTCAGGTTTCAGCTTTGGCTCTAGACGGGGACAAAGGACCTGGCACCAACTGGAGAGGAATCCCGAGGGGCCTCTCTCATCTCGCATGGAGAACGGCCTTTCCTGAGGCCACGCGAGCAGGTCCCTGAGGTCCCCGTGGTAACTCGAGAGAGACCTGTCGTAACTCGAGAAAAAACAGGAGGTTCTGGCATCCAGGCGAGATGAGGCATTTTTCTGCTGCGGCATCCCGAGATATATCAAGCTTTCCCTCCTGAACCTCAAAAGGTCCTTCACACCCTTGCTACAACTCAAGAAGTTCCCCGACATACCGTCTCCACTTGAGAGGAACACTGAGGGTCCCACCACAACTCAAGAGGAGCCGCCTTTTGCCCTCTTCCACTCCAGATGAGGATTCCTTTCCCTGCTTCTTAGGGAAATGTTTCTGGCATTCCTGTCGCACAGCACGAGGACGTGCTCTCAATAGGAAAGTCGAGAGAATGCCAGGGGTAGTGCAACCATTCCAAAAGACCCCCAAATGTCTCAGTCCACTCCAGATGAACCTGATTTCACTGTCCTGCCTTGAAGGTCACCCCGAGCATCGAATCACACCATGGTGGCACGTGCGACAGCCCTGTGGCACCTCGAGGTAAAGTCACAGATCCCTGTGTCAACACGTAGGGAAGCCTGACACTGCTGCTACAGCTCAGGAGGAAAACAGACGTGCATGTCTCCACTCGAGAAGAGTCCTGACTCTCCTGTGGAGACTCCAGAGGAATCCCAAGATCCATATCAGCACTGGAGAGGAAACCTCAGCTTCCTGCCACAGTTCCAGACAAAGACCTAGTACCCGACACTGACTGGAGACGAATCCCGAGGGGCCCTTCGCAACTTGCATGGAGACTGGTCTTTCCTGAGACCACGCCAGCGTGTCCCTGAGGTCCCCATCGTATATCAAGAGGGACCTGCTGCAACTCGAGAAAAACCAGGAGGTTCTCCCCTGCAGGCGAGATGAGGCCCTTTTCTGCTGCGGCGTCTTGAGGGAAATCGCGCCTACCCTCTTGAACCTCGCAAGGGTTCTTCCCATCCTTGCTGCAACTCAAGAAGTTCCATGACATATCCGTCCCCATGCGGGAGGAACACAGAGGGTCCCAGCACAACTCAGGAGGAGCCCCGTTTCCCCCTTGTGACCTCGAGATGAGGGTCCCAGTCCCTGCTTCGTTGGGAAAGGATTCCGGCCATTTCTGTCACATCTCAAGATGTGGCACTCTCCACAGGAAAGCCGAGATCTCCAGGGGTCGTGCCAACATA
Source organism: Cephalophus harveyi (assembly GCA_006410635.1). Lineage (NCBI taxonomy): Eukaryota > Metazoa > Chordata > Mammalia > Artiodactyla > Bovidae > Cephalophus > Cephalophus harveyi. The sequence continues at coordinate 144,500 of SJYT01013044.1, forward strand.
TTAAAAGTCTGCCCCAGATGTCTCAGTCCACTCCAGATGAACCTAATTTCCCTGCCCTGCCTCCAGTGTCACCCGCGTATCGCCTCACTCCACCGTGGCTTGTGCCACAGCCCTGTGGCATCTCGAGAGAAAGACAGAGATCCCTGAGTCAACTCAAAGGGAAGCCTGACATTGCTGCTACACCTCGGGAGGAAAGCCGACGTGCATGTAACAACAGAAGACGAGGCCTGACTCCCCTGGGGAGATTCCAGAGGAATCCCAAGCTCCATTCCAGCACTGGAGAGGTACCTCAGCTTCCAGCTTCAGCTCGAGACAGGGACTTGGGACCCAGCATCGACTGTAGAGGAATCTCGAGGGAACATTCTCAACTCACACGGAGACTGGCCTTTCCTGAGGCCACGCGAGTGGATCCCTGAGATCCCCGTCATAACTCGAGAGGGACCTGCTGCAACTCAAGAAAAACCAGGAGGTTCTCCCCTCCAGGCGAGATGAGGCCATTTTCTGCTGTGGCATCCCGAGAAAAATCACGCCTTCCTTCCTGAACCTCAAAGGATCCTTCACACCCTTGCTGCAACTCAAGAGGTTCACCGACATACCCGTCTCCACTCGAGAGGAACACTGAGGGTCCCGCCACAACTCAAGAGGAGACCCCTTTCCACCTGCTCCACTCCAGATTAGGGTTCCTTTCCCTGCATCGTTGGGAAAGGTTTCTTGCTTTCCCGTCACACAGCAAGAGGACTTGGTCTCAACAGGAAAGTTGAGAGGAATTCCATGGGTCTTTCCACCATTTCAAAAGATCCCCAAATGTCTCAGTCCACTCCAGATGAACCTGATTTCCCTGCCCTGCCTCGAAGGTCACACCGAGCATTGAATCACACCACGGTGGGACATGCGAAAGTGCTGTGGCATCTCGAGGGAAAGCCACAGATCCCTGTGTCAACTCATCGGGAAGCCTGATGCTGCTGCTACAGCTCGGGAGGAAAACGGATGTGTATGTCTCCACTTGAGAAGAGTCCTGACTCTCCTGTGGAGACTCCAGAGGAACCCCGAGATCCATGTTAGCACTGGAGAGGAAACCTCAGGTTAGGGCCACAGTTCTAGACAAGGACCTAGGACCAGACAGTGACTTGAGAGGAATCCCGAGGGGGCCTTCACAACTCACATGGAGACTGGTCTTTCCTGAGGCCACGCCATCGGGTCCCTGAGTTCCCCATTGTAACTTGAGAGGGACCTTCTGCAATTCGAGAAAAACCAGGAGGTTGTCCCCTGCAGGCGAGATGAGGTCCTTTTCTGCTGTGGCATCTTGAGCAAAAACACGGCTTCCCCCTTGAACCTCACAAGGGTCCTTCCCAACCTTGCTGCAACTCAAAAAGTTCTGCTTCATATCTGTCCCCACGCGAAAGGAACACCGAGGGTCCTGGCACTACTCAGGAGGAGCCCCATTTCCCCCTCGTGAGCTTCAGATGAGGGTCCCGTTCCCTGCTTCATCAGGAAAGGATTCCCGCCATTCCCTTCACATCTCAAGATGTGGCACTCTCCACAGGAAAGCCGAGATCTCCAGGGGTCATGCCAACATACTTAAAGTCTCCTCCAGATGTCTCAGTCCAATCCAGATGAACATGATTTCCCTGCCCTGCCTTGATGTCACCCGCATATCGCCTCACACCATGGTGGCTCATGCCACAGTCTTGTGGCATCTCGAGGGAAAGACAGAGATCCCTGGGTCAACTCAAAGGGAAGCCTGACAAGGCTGCTACACCTCGGGAGGAAAATGGACGTGCATGTAACCACAGGAGATGAGGCCTGACTCCCCTTGGGAGACTCTGGAGGATCCCCAAGATCCATGCCAGCACTGGAGAGGAAATGTCAGGTTCCAGCGTCAACTCCAGATGGGGACTTAGGACCCGACACCGAATGGAGAGGAATCCCAAGGGGCCTCTCTTAACTCGTATGGAGACTGGCCTTTCCTGAGGCCGCGTGAGCGGGTCCTTGAAGTCCCCATCGTAACTCAAGAGGAACCTGCCACAACTCGACAAAAACTAGGAGGTTCTCCCCTCCAGGTGAGATGAGGCCGTTTTCTGCTGCGGCATCCCAAGAGAAATCACGCCTTCCCTCCTGAACCTTAAAGGGTCTTTCACACCCTTGCTGCAACTCAAGAAATTCCCTGACATATCCGTCTCCATCTGAGAGGAACACTGAGGGTCCCACCACAACTCAAGAGGAGACCAATTTCCCCCTCCTCCGCTCCAGATGAGGGTTTCTTCCCTGCTTCATCGGGAAAGGTTCTCTCTATTCCTTTCACATCTCAAGAGGTGGCGCTCTCCACAAAAATGTCGTGATCTCTAGGGATCATGCCAACATACTAAAAGTCCTCCAGGTGTCTCAGTACACTCCAAATGAACCTTATTTCCTTGCCCTGCCTCAAAGGTCACCCTGAGCATCGAATCACACCACGGTGGCATGTGCCACAGCGATGTGGCACCTCGAGGGATAGCCACAGATCCCTGTATTAACTCGTTGGGAAGCCTGACACTGTTGCTACAGCTTGGGAGGAAAACGGACGTGTATGTCTCCACTCGAGAAGAGTCCTGACTCTCCTGTGGAGACTCCAGAGGTACCCCGAGATCCATGTCAGCACTGGAAAGGAAACCTCAGGTTCTGGCCGCAGTTCCATACGAGGACCTAGGACCTGACACTGACTGGAGAGGAATCCCTAGGGGCCCCTTGCAACTCGCATGGAGACTGGCCTTTCCTGAGCCACGTGAGCAGGTCCCTGAGGTCCCCATCGTAACTCGAGAGGAACTTGCTGCAACTCAAGAAAAACCAGGAGGTTCTCCCCTGCAGGCGAGATGAGGCCCTTTTCTCCTGTGGCGTCTCGAGGGATATCATGCCTTCATTCCTGAACCTCGCAAGGGTCCTTCGCACCCCTGCTGCAACTCAAGAAGTTCCTTGACATACGCGTCTCCACGCGGGAGGAACACCCAGGGTCCCGGCAAAACTCAGGAGGAGCCCCGTTTCCCCCTCGTGAGCTCGAGATGAGGGTCCCTTTCCCTGCTTCATTGAGAAAGGATTCCCGCTGTTCCCGTCACATCTCAAGAGGTGGCTCTCTCAACAGGAAAGTCGAGATCTCCAGGGGTCGTGCCAACATACTAAAAGTCCCCCAGATGTCTCGGTCCACTCCAGATGAACCTGATTTCCCTGCCCTGCCTAGGTCACTGCGTATTGCCTTACACCACGGTGGGTCTTGCCACAGCCATGTGGCATCTCGAGAGAAAGACAGAGATCCCTGGGTCAACTCGACCGGAAACCTGACCCTGCTGCTACAGCTTGGGAGGAAAGCGGACGTGCTTGTAACAACAGGAGACGAGGCCTGACTCCCCTGGGGAGACTCCAGAGGAATCCCAAGCTCCATTCCAGGACTGGAGAGGTATCTCAGGTTCCAGCTTTGGCTCCAGATGGGGACTTAGTACCTGGCACCGACTGTAGAGGAATCCCGAGGGGCCACTCTCAACTCGCATGGAGACTGGCCTTTCCTGAGGCCACGCAAGTGGGCCCCTGTCGTCCCCGTCATAACTCGAGAGGGACCTGCCGCAACTCGAGAAAAACCAGGAGGTTCTGGGCTCCAGGCGAGATGAGGCCGTATTCTGCTGCGGCATCCTGAGAGAAATCACGCCTTCCCTCCTGAACCTGAAAGGGTCTTTCACACCCTTGATGCAACTCAAGAGGTTCCCTGATATACCCATCTCCACGCGAGAGGAACCCTGAGGGTCCCACCACAACTCAAGAGGAGCCCCTTTTCCCCTTCTTCTGCTCCAGATTGGGGTTCCTTTCCCTGCTTCATCGAGAAAGGATTCTGGCATTCTCATTGCACAGCAAGAGGACGAGCTCTCAACAGGAAAGTTGAGAGGAAATCCAAGGGTCTTTCCACCATTTCAAAAGATCCCCAAATATTTCAGTCCACTCCAGATGAACCTGATTTCCCTGCCCTGCCTCGAATGTCACCCCAAGCATCGAATCACACCACGGTGGGATGTGCAAAAGCGCTGTGGCACCTCGAGGGAAAGCCACAGATCCCTGTGTCAACTTGTCGGGAAGCCTGACACTGCTGCTACAGCTCGGGAGGAAAACGGACATGTATGTCTCCACTCGAGAAGAGTCCTGACTCTCCTGTGGAGACTCCAGAGGCACCCCAAGAAACATGTCAGCACTGGAGAGNCACAGATCCCTGTGTCAACTTGTCGGGAAGCCTGACACTGCTGCTACAGCTCGGGAGGAAAACGGACATGTATGTCTCCACTCGAGAAGAGTCCTGACTCTCCTGTGGAGACTCCAGAGGCACCCCAAGAAACATGTCAGCACTGGAGAGGAAACCTCAGGTTCTGGCCGCAGCTCCAGACGAGGACCTAGAACCCGACATTGACTTGAGAGGAATCCCAAGGGGCCCTTCGCAACTCACACAGAGACTGACCTTTCCTGAGGCCACGTGAGCGGGTCCCTGAGGTCCCTGTCGTAACTCAAGAGGGACCTGCCGCAACTCGAGAAAAACCAGGAGGTTCTCCCCTGCAGGTGAGATGAGGCCCTTTTCTGCTGCAGCGTCTCGAGGGAAATCACGCCTTCCCTCTTGAACCTCGCAAGGGTCCTTCCCACCCTTGCTGCAACTCTAGAAGTTCCCCGACATTCCTGTCCCCACGCGGGAGGAACACCACGGGTCCCGGCACAACTCAGGAGGAGCCCCATTTCCCCCTCGTGAGCTCGAGATGAGGGTCCCTTTCCCTGCTTCGTTGGGAAAAGATTACCGCCGTTCTCATCGCATCTCAAGAGGTGGCACTCTCAACAGGAAACCTGAGATCTCCAGGGGTCGTGCCAACATACCAAAAGTCCCCCAGAGGTCTCAGTTCACTCCAGATGAACCTGATTTCACTGCCCTGCCTCGAGTGTCACCCGCCTATCGCCTCACAACATGGAGGCTCGTGCCACAATCCTGTGTCTTCTCGAGGTAAAGACAGAAATCCCTGGGTCAACTCGATGGGAAGCCTGACACTGCTGCTAGAGCTCGGGAGGAAAGCGGACATGCATGTAACCACAGGAGGCGAGGCCTGACTTCCCTGGGGAGACTCCAGAAGAACCCCAAGATCCATGTCAGCCCTGGAGAGGAAACCTCAGGTCCAGCTTTGGCTCCAAACGGGGCTTAGGACCCGGCACTGACTGGAGAGGAATCCCGAGGTGACCCTCTCAATTCGCACGGCGCCTGGCCTTTCCTGAGGCCACGCGAGCGGGTCCCTGAGGTCCCCGTCGTAACTCAAGAGGGACCTGATGCAACTCGAGAAAAACCAGGAGGTTCTCCCCTCCAAGCGAGATGAGGCCGTTTTCTGCTGTGGCATCCCAAGAGAAATCACTCCTTCCCTCCTGAACTTGATAGGGTCTTCACACCCTTACTGCATCTCAAGAAGTTCCCTGACATACCCTTGTCCACTCGAGAGGAACCCTGAGGGTTCCACCACAACTCAAGAGGAGCCCCCTTTCCCCCTTCTCCACTCCAGATGAGGGTTCCTTTCCCTGCTTCATCAGGAATGGATTCTGGCATTCCCGTCGCAAAGCAAGAGGATGTGCTCTCAACAGGAAAGTCGAGAGGAACTCCAAGGGTTGTGCCATCATTCCAAAAGACCTTCAAATGTCTAAGCCCACTACAGATGAACTTGATTTCCCTGCACTTCCTCGAAGGTCACCAAGAGCATCGAATCACACCACAGTGGCACGTGCAACAGCCCTGTGGCACCTCGAGGGAAATCCACAGATCCCTGTGTCAGTTCTTTGGGAAAACTGACACTGCTGCTACAGCTCGGGGGGAAAACGTACGTGTATGTTTCTACGCGAGAAGAGTCGTGAATCTCCTGTGGAGACTCCAGAGGAACCCCAAGATCCATGTGAGCACTGGAGGGGAAATCTCACGTTCCAGCTTCGGCTCCAGACGGGGACTTAGGACCCGGCACCGGCTGGAGAAGAATCCTGAGGGGCCCCTCTCCACTCGCATGGAGACTGGCCTTTCCTGAGGCCACACGGGCGGATCCCTGAGGTTCTCGTCATACTCGAGAGGAACCTGCCACAACTCGAGAAAAATGAGGACGTTCTCCTCTCCAGGCGAGATGAGGCCCTTCTACGCTCTGGCGTCTCGAGGGAAATCACACCTTCCCTCTGGAACCTCACAAGGGTCCTTCACACCCTTGCTGCAACTCACGAAGTTCCACGACAGACCCGTCTCCACTCGGAAGGAACACTGAGGGTCCCTCCACAACTCAAGAGGAGCCCCCTTTACCCCTCCTCCGCTCGAGATGAGGGTTCCTTTCCCTGCTTCACCGGGAATGGATTCCGGCGTTCCCGTCGCACAGCAAGAGGATGTGCTCTCAACAGGAGAGTCGAGAGGAACTCCAGGGGTCGTGCCATCATTCCAAAAGACCCCCAAATATCTCATTCCACTACAGATAAACCTGATTTCACTGCACTGTCTCGAAGGTCACGCCCAGCATCGAATCACACCGCGGTGGCATGTGCGACAGCCCTGTGGCACCTCGAGGGAAATCTACAGATCCCTGTGTCAGTTCTTCGGGAAAACTGACACTGCTGCTACAGCTCGGGGGGAAAATCGACGTGTATGCTTCCATGTGAGAAGAGTCCTGAATCTCCTGTGGAGACTCCAGTGGAACCCAAAGATCCATGTGAGCTCTAGAGAGGAAACCTCAGGTTCCAGCTTCGGCTCCAGACGGGGACTTAGTACCTGGCACCGACTGGATAGTAATCCCGAGGGGCCCCTCTCCACTTGCATGGAGTCTTGCCTTTCCTGAGGCCACTCGAGCAGTTCCCTGAGGTTCCCATTGTAACTCGAGAGGAACCTACCACAACTTGAGAAAAATCAGGACGTTCTCGCCTCTAGGCGAGATGAGGCCCTTTTATGCTGTGGCGTCTCGAGGGAAATCACACCTTCCCTCTTGAACCTCGCAAGGGACCTTCACACCCATGCTGCAACTCAAGAAGTTCCCCAACATACCGTTCTCCACTTGAGAGGAACACTGAGGGTTCCACCACAAATCAAGAGGAGCCCCCTTTCCCCCTCCTCCACTCCAGATGAGGGTTCTTTTCCCTGCTTCGAATGGAATGGTTTCTGGCGTTCCCGTTGCACAGCAAGAGGATGTGCTCTCAACAGGAAAGTCGAGAGTAACTCGAGGGGTCGTGCCATCATTCCAAAAGACCCCCAAATGTCTAAGCCCACTAGAGATGAAGTTGATTTCCATGCACCACCTTGAAAGTCACCAACAGCATCAAATCACACCACAGTGGCACGTGCGACAGCCCTGTGGCACCTCGAGGGAAATCCACAAATCCCTGTGTCAGTTCTTCGGGAAAACTGACACAGCTGCTACAGCTTGGGAGGAAAATGGACAAGTATATTTCCAAGCGAGAAGAGCCCTGAATCTCCAGTGGAGACTCCAGAGGAACCGCAAGATCCATGTGAGCACTGGAGAGGAAACCTCAGGTTCCAGCTTCAGCTTCAGAAGCGGACTTAGGCCCCGGCACCAACTGGATAGCAATCCCTAGGGGCCCCTCTCCACTCGCATGGAGACTGGCCTTTCCTGAGGCCACACGAGCGGTTTCCTGAGGTTCCCATCGTAACTCGAGAGGAAAATGCCGCAACACGAGAAAAACAAGGACGTTCTCCCCTCCAGGCGAGATGAGACCCTTTTATGCTGTGGTGTCTCGAGGTAAATCATGCCTTCCCTCTTGAACCTCGCAAGGGTCCTTAACACCCTTGCTGCAACTCATGAAGTTCCCCAACATACCCTTCTCCACTCGAGAGGAACACTGAGGGTCCCACCACAATTCAAGAGGAGCCCCCTTTCCCCCTCCTCCGCTCCAGATTAGGGTTCCTTTCCCTGCTTCGTCGGGAATGGATTCTGGCATTCCCGTCGCACAGCAGGAGGATGTGTTCTCAACAGAAAAGTTGAAAGGAACTCCAGGGGTCGTGCCATAATTCCAAAAGAACCCCAAAAGTCTCATTCCAATTGAGATGAACCTGAGTTCCTTGCACTGCCTCGAAGGACACCTCCAGCATCGAATCACACCACGGTGGCACGTGCGACAGCCCTGTGGCACCTCGAGGGAATTCCACAGATCCCTGTGTCAGTTCTTCGGAAAAACTGACACTGCTGCTACAGCTCAGGAGGAAATTGGACGTGTATGTTTCCATGCGAGAAGAGTCCTGAATCTCCTGTGGAGACTACAGAGGAACCCCAAGATCCATGTGAGCACTGGAGAGGAAACCTCAGGTTCCAGCTTTGGCTCCAGACGGGGACGTAGGACCTGGCACTCACTGGAGAGGAATCCCGAGGGGCCCCTCTAAGCTCGCATGGAGACTGGCCTTTCCTGAGGCCACACGAGCGGTTCCCTGAGGTTCCCTTCGTAACTCAAGAGGAACCTGCCGCAACTCGAGGAAAACCAGGACGTTCTCCTCTCCAGGCGAGATGAGGCCCTTTTATGCTGTGGTGTCTCAAGGGAAATCACGCCTTCCCTCTTGAACATTGCAAGGGTCCTTCACACTCTTGCTGCAACACAAGAAGTTCCATGACATACCCGTCTCCACTCGGGAGGAACACCGAGATTGCTGGCACAACTCAAGAGGAGCCCTGTTTGCCCCTCGTGAGATCGAGATGAGGGTTCATTTCCCTGCTTCTTCGGGAATGGATTTCCGGTGTTCCCGACGCATCTCAGGAGGAGCCACTCTCAACAGGACAGTTGATAAGAACTCCATGGACCGTGCCACCATTCCAAAAGACACACAACTGTCTCAGTCCACTCCAGATGAACATGATTTCCCTGCACTGCTTTGAAGGTCACTCCGAGCATCAACTGACACCTCAGTGGTATGCGTGATGGCACTGTGGCACCTCGAGGGAAAGTCACAGATCCCTGTGTCAACTCAACGGGAAGAATGACACTGCTGCTACAGCACGGAAGGGTAGCAGACGTGCATGTAACCACTCGAGACAAGGACTGACTCCCCTGTGTAGACTCCCAAGGAACCCCAAGGTCCATGTCAGCACTGGAGAGGTAAACTCAGTTTCCAGCCTCTGGTCCAGACGAGGACTTAGGACCCGGAACCGGCTGGAGAAGAATCCCCTCGCAACTTGCATGCAGACTGGCCTTTCTTCAGGCCTCTCGAGCTGGTCTTGGGGGTCTCCGACATAACTCGAGTGGACCCTGCTGCAAATCTAGGAAAACCAGGAGGTTCTCCCCTCCAGGCTGGATGAAGCTGTTTTCTGCTGTGGCATCTCGAGAGAAATCACACCTTCCCTCCTGAAACACAAAGGGTCCTTCACACCCTTGTGACAACTCTAGAAGTTCCCTGACATACCCATCTCCACTCGAGAGGAACACTGAGGGTCCCACCACAACTCAAGAGGAGCCCCCTTTGCTCCTCTTCTGCTCGAGATAAGGGTTCCTTTCCCTGCATTGCCGGGAAAGGATTCCCGCTGTTCCTGTCACATCTCAAGAGGTGGCACTCTCAACAGGAAAGCCGAGATCTCCAGGGGACATGGCAGCATACTAAAATTCCCCCAGATGTCTCAGTCCACTCCAGATGAACCTGATTGCACTGCACTACGTCGAGTGTCATTCGGGTATCGCCTCGCACCATGGTGGCTCATGCCACAGCCCTGTGGCCTCTCAAGGGAAAACAGAGATCCCTGTGTCAACTCGACGGGAAGACTGACACTGCTGCTACAGCTCGGGAGGAAAGCGGACGTGCATGTAACCACAGGAGACGAGGCCTGAATCCCCTGGGGAGACTCCAGAAAACCCCAAGATCCATGCCAGCACTGGCAAGGAAACCTCAGGTTCCAGCTTTGGCTCCAGATGGGGACTTCGGACCCGGCACCTACTGGAGAGGAATCTCATGGGGACCCTCTCAAGTTGCATGGAGACTGGCCTTCCTGAGGCCACAGGTGGGGCTCCCTGATGTCCCCGTCATAACTCGAGAGGGACCTGCCACAACTCGAGAAAAACCAGGAGGTTCTCCCCTCCAGGCGAGATGAGGCCGCTAACTACTGCAGCATCCCGAGAGAAATCACTCCTTTCCTCCTGAACCTGATAGGGCCCTTCACACACTTACTGAAACTCAAGAAGTTCCCCGACATACCCTTGTCCACTCGAGAGGAACACTGAGGGTTCCACCACAACTCAAGAGGAGCCCCCTTTCCCCCTCCTCCACTCCAGATGAGGGTTCCTTTCCCTGCTTCGTCGGGAATGGATTCTGGCGTTCCCGTCGCACAGCAAGAGCATGCGCTCTCAACAGGAAAGTCAAGAGGAACACAAGAGACCGTGCCATCATTACAAAAGACCCCCAAGTGTCTCATTCTACTACAGATGAACCTGAATTCCCTGCACTGCCTCGAAGGTCACCCCCAGCGTCGAATCACAACACTGTGGCATGTGCACAGTGCCCTGTGGCACCTCGAGGGAAATCCACAGATCCCTGTGTCAGTTCTTTGCTAAAACTGACACTGCTGCTACAGCTCAGGAGGAAAACGGACGTGTATGTTTCCACAAGAGTCCTGAATCTCCTTTGGAGACTCCAGAGGAACCCCAAGATCCATGTGAGCACTGGAGAGGAAACCTCAGGTTCCAGCTTCGGCTCCAGACGGAGACTTAGGACCTGGGACCCATTGGAGAGGAATCCCGAGTGGCCCCTATCAACTCTCATGGAGACTGGCCTTTCCTGAGGCCACACGAGCGTGTCCCTGAGTTTCCCGTCGTACCTCGAGAGGAACCTGCCACAACTCGAGAAAAACCAGGACGTTCTCCCCTCCAGGAGAGATGAGGCCCTTTTACGCTGTGGCTTCTTGAGGGAAATCACGCCTTCCCTCTTGAACCTTGCAAGGGTCCTTCACACCCTTGCTGCAACTCAAGAAGTTCCACGACATACCTGTCTCCACTCGGGAGGAACACCGAGGGTCCTGGCACAACTCAAGAGGAGCCCTGCTTCCCCCTCGTGAGTTCGAGATGAGGGTTCCTTTCCCTTCTTCTTCAGGAAAGGATTTCCGGTGTTCCCGACGCATCTCAGGAGGAGCCGCTCTCAACAGGACAGTCGAGAAGAACTCCTGAGACCGTGCCACCATTCCAAAAGACCCACAGCTGTCTCAGTCCACTCCTGGTGAACATGATTTCCCTGCACTGCCTCGAAGGTCACTCCGAGCATCGACTGACACCTCAGTGGTACGCGTGAATGCCCTGTGGCACCTCGAGGAAAAGTCACAGATACCTGTGTCAACTCAACGGGAAGACTGACATTGCTGCTACAGCACGGAAGGGTAGCAGACGTGCATGTAACCAGTCGAGACGAGGACTGACTCCCCTGTGGAGACTCCTGAGGAACCCCAAGGTCCATGTCAGCACCGGAGAGGTAACCTCAGTTTCCGGCCTCTGCTCCAGACAAGGACTTAGGACCCGGAAACGACAGGAGAAGAATCCCCTTGCAACTTGCATGCAGACTGGCCTTTCTTCAGGCCTCTCGAGCAGGTCCTGGGGGTCTCCATTGTAACTCGAGTGGACCCTGCTGCAAATCTAGAGAAACCAGGAGGTTCTCCCCTCCAGGCGGGATGAAGCCGTTTTCTACTGTGTCATCCTGAGAGAAATCACACCTTCCCTCCTGAAACAAAAAGGGTCCTTCTCACCTTTGCGTCAACTCAAGAAGTTCCTTGACATACCCATCTCCTCTCGAGAGGAACACTGAGGGTCCCACCACAACTCAAGAGGAGCCCCCTTTGCTCCTCTTCCTCTCGAGATGAGGGTTCCTTTCCCTGCTTCGTCAGGAAAGGTTTCTGGCTGTTCCCGTCGCATCTCAAGAGGTGGCGCTCTCAACAGGAAAGCCGAGATCTTCAGGGGACGTGCCAACATACTAAAAGTCCCCCAGATGTCTCAGTCCACTCCAGATGAACCTGATTTCACTGCACTATGTCGAGTGTCACTCGGGTATCGCCTCACACCATGGTGGCTCATGCCATAGCCCTGTGGCATCTCGAGGGAAAGACAGAGTTCCCTGTGTCAACTCGATGAGAAGACTGACACTGCTGCTACAGCTCGGGAGGAAAGCAGACGTGCATGTAACCACAGGAGACGAGGCCTTACTCCCCTGGGGAGACTCCAGAGGAACCCCAAGATCCATGGCAGCACTGGAGAGGAAACCTCAGGTTCCAGCTTCGATTCCAGACGGGGACTTCGGACCCGGCACCGACTGAGGGGAATCCCGTGGGTCCCCTCTCAAGTTGCATGGAGACTGGCTTTTCCTGAAGCCACATGAACGGGTCCCTGATGTCCCCATCGTAACTTGAGAGGGACCTGCCACAACTCGAGAAAAGCCAGGATGTTCTACCCTCCAGGCGAGATGAGGCCGTTTTCTGCTGCGGCATCCCGAGAGAAATCACGCCTTCCCTCCTGAACCTCAAAGGGTCCTTCTCACCCTTGCTGCAACTCAAGAAGTTCCCCGACATACCCGTCTCCACTCGAGAGGAACACTGAGGGTCCAACCACAACTCAAGAGGGGCTCCCCTTTCCCCTCCTCCACTTCAGATGAGGGTTCCTTTCCCTGCTTCATCGAGAAAGGATTCTGGCGTTATCGTCGCACAGCAAGAGGACGTGCTCTCAACAGGAATGTCGAGAGGAAATCCAGGGGTGTGCCACCGTTGCAAAAGTCCCCAAAATGTCTCAGTCCACACCAGATGAACCTGATTTCAATGCCCTGCCTCGAAGGTCACCCCGAGCATCGAATCACACCATGGTGCACCTGCGACAACCCTGTGGCAACTCAAGGGAAAGCCACAGATCTCTGTGTCAACCCGTTGGGGAGCCTGACACTGCTGCTACAGCTCGGGAGGAAAGCGGACGTGTATGTCTCCACTCGAGAAGAGTCCTGACTCTCCTGTGGAGACTCCAGAGGAACACCAAGATCCATGTCAGCACCGGAGAGGAAACCTCAGGTTCTGGCCACAGTTCCAGACGAGGACCTAGGCCCCGACACTAACTGGAGAGGAAGCCCGAGGGGCCCCTCACAATTTGCATGGAGACTGGTCTTTCCTGAGGCCACACCAGCGGGTCCCTGAGGTCCCGGTCGTAACTCGAGAGGGACCTGCCACCACTCAGGAAAAACCAGGAGGTTCTCCCTGCAGGCGATATGAGACCCTTTTCTGCTGTGGTGTCTTGAGGAAAATCACGCCTTCCCTCTTGAACCTCACAAGGGTCCTTCCCACCCTTGCTGCAACTCAAGAAGTTCCCCGACATACCCGTCCCCACGCAGGAGGAACACCGAGGGTCACAGCACCACTCAAGAGGAGCCCTGATTCCCCCTCGTGAGCTCGAGATGAGGGTCCCTTTCCCTGCTTCTTCGGGAATGGATTCCCGCCATTCCAGTCGCATCTTAAGAGGTGGTGCTCTCAACAGGAAAACCGAGATCTCCAGGGGTCGTGCCAATATACTTAAAGTCCCCCAGATCTCTCAGTCCACTCCAGATGAAACTGATTTCCCTGCCCTGGCTCGAAGGTCACCCGAGTATCGCCTCACAACATGGTGGCTCGTGCCACAGCCCTGTGGCATCTCAAGGGAAAGACAGAGATCCCTGGGCAACTCGACGGGAAGCCTGACACTGCTGCTATAGCTCGGGATGAAAGCCGACGTCCATGTAACCACAGGAGACGAGGCCTGACTCCCCTGGGGAGACTCCAGAGGAAGCCCAAGATCCATGCTAGCACTGGAGAGGAAATCTCAGGTTATAGTTTCAGTTCCTGATGGGGACTTAGGACCCAGTAACGACTGGAGAGGTATCCCGAGGGGCCCCTCTACACTCACACAGAGACTGGCCTTTCCTGAGGCCACGTGAGCGGGTCCTGGAGGTCCCTGTCGTAACTCGAGAGGCATCTGCCACAACTCGAGAAAAACCAGGAGGTTCTCTCCTCCAGGTGAGATGAGGCCGTTTTCTGCGGCGGAATCCCAAGAGAAATCACGCCTTCCCTCCTGAACTTCAAAGCGTCCTTCACACCCTTGCTGCAACTCAAGAAGTTCCCCGATATATCCGTCTCCACTCGAGAGGAACACTGAGGGCCCCACCACAACTCAAGAGGAGCCCCCTTTCCACCTCCTCCGCTCCGGATGACGGTTCCTTTCCCTGATTCATCAGGAAAGGATCCTGGCATTCCCGTCACACAGCAAGAGGATGTGCTCTCAACAGGAAAGTCGAGAGGAACTCCAGGGGTCGTGCCACCATTCCAAAAGACCACCAAATGTCTCAGTCCACTCCAGATGAACCTGATTTCCCTGTCCTGCCTGGAAGATCACCCTGAGCATTGAATCACACCACGGTGGCACGTGCCACAGCCCTGTGGAGCCTCGAGGATAAGCCACAGATCCCTGTGTCAATTCATCAGGAAGCCTGACACTGCTGCTACAGCTTGGGAGGAAAACGGACGTGTATGTCTCCACTCGAGAAGAGTCCTGACTTTCCTGTGGAGACTCCAGAGGAACCCCAAAATCCATGTCAGCACTGGAGAGGGAACCTCAGGTTCTGGCTGCAGTCCCAGACGTGGACCTAGGACCCGACACTGACTGGAGAGGAATCCCGAGGGGCACCTCGCAACTCGAAAGGAGACATGTCTTTCCTGAGGCAACGTCAGCGGGTCCCTGATGTCACCATCGTAAGTTGAGAGGAACCTGCCACCTCTCGATAAAAACCAGAAGGTTCTCCTCTCCAGGCAAGATGAGGGCATTTTCTGCTGCGGCATCCTGAGAGAAATCACGCCTTCCTTCCTGAACCTCAAATGGTCCTTCACACCCTTGCTTCAACTCAAGAAGTTCCCCGACATATCCATCTCCACTCGAGAGGAACACTGAGGGTCCCACCACAACTCAAGAGGAGCCCCCTTTCCACCTCCTCCACTCCGGATGACGGTTCCTTTCCCTGATTCATCAGGAAAGGATCCTGGCATTCCCGTCACACAGCAAGAGGATGTGCTCTCAACAGGAAAGTCGAGAGGAACTCCAGGGG
>SJYT01013056.1:0-42254 GCA_006410635.1 Cephalophus harveyi
CTGAGAAGAAAGTACAGTTATACAATATAACTCAGCAAGAAGTTTATAAAAATCCAGTGTTCCAACATGGCAAAAGTGCGTGCTAAGTTGCTTCAGTTGTATCTGACTTTTTGCAAACCCCATGGACTATAGCCTGCCTGGCTCCTCTGTCCATGGGATTTCTTAGGCAAGAATTCCGGAGTAGTTAGCCGTTCCCTTCTCTAGGGGTGTCTTCTTACCCCAGGGATCGAACCTGGGTCTCGTGCATGCAGGCAGATTCTTTACTGTCTGAGCCACCAGGGATGCCCAGAACTGAATAGAAGTGTCTTTGTTATCTCTTGCTGTGCTGTTTATGTGCTTCCCCAGTCTGGGTGAAGACTCTTAAAGGGGTTAACTGAGCTGGATATAAACCAAAACATTTTTAGGACATAATTAATAATAGTCTTTCTTCTGATCCATGCTTCTAAGGTTCAACTTAGGGAAATCAGGTTTTGAATCTTTCGATGTTGTTTGTTGTTGCTGCTTAGCCTTTAGTTTTTCATATATGTCCATATTACATTAATAACTGTCTCAGTACTGATGAGAGTAAAAATACTAATTGGATCCTAAAAGATGTAATGGCTAGTGACAATCAAATCAATAGAAGTGCACCTACATTGTGGCTATCTCTCACCTGCATAGAGAGCTAAATTAAGATATAATTAGATGGGCATTTAAGGATTAGATACTAATTAGTCTTTCATTAAATATTCCATATTATAGGACATTAATGAAGATGACTAAGACATAATTTTTTTCCTTTGACAAACTCACAGACTTAATAAAAGCTGTAACAATGGTGTGTTCATGGTGTTATGAAAACAGAAAGGAGAAACTAACTCAACCTGTATGTTGTGGCTAGTTTCTAAGAGTCGCAGAATCCTGTGGTTTTCAAAAAATCTGAGTTTGTTTCCCATTCCAAAGTGGTCTCTTTACTTAATTACAGGACACCATGCAGCTTTAAAATTTACAATCTGGCATTTCTATTATCACCTGAACCTGCCTGAGGTCCAACTATTTCCAGGTACTTCCCTGAGAATCAGTGGGTGAAGGTAAGAGCAAAAATTTGGAGCCAGACTCCTTGAATTAAAATCTCAGCTCCGCTGCTTGTTATGGAGAAGGCAACGGCATCCTACTCCAGTACTCTTGCCTGGAAAATTCCGTGGACGGAGGAGCCTGGTGGGCTGCAGTCCATGTGGTCGCTAAGAGTCAGATACTGCTGAGTGACTTCACTTTCATTTTTCACTTTCATGCATTGGAGAAGGAATAGCAACCCACTCCAGTGTTCTTGCCTGGAGAATCCCAGGGACGGGGGATCCTGGTGGGCTGCCGTCTATGGGGTCTCACAGACTTCAGTCGGACACAACTGAAGCGACTTAGCAGCAGCAGCAGCAGCTGTTTGTTAATTGCCAAGTTACTTAACCTCTTGAGACTTTACTATCCCCAACTGTAAAGTGGAAGTAATAATGATACACTACGCCTCACTGATTTCTGAAACCACTCATGCTTTTAAATGCTATAGCATTTTCGTCATTGCATTCTTATTCTATTACTTTCAAACATTTACATGACCTTTAGCTGTATAATAATAATAATACACTCAATTGTATGATAATGGTGATCCACAATTGATTTTATTTTCTATCCATTATAAGAGAAATTTCAAATTTCTCAAAATTTTCATGCAACTTATCATGACACTATGCAATTTTCTAAAACATACATACCTATGAACACATTTCACCAGAAGCAAATAAACTGGAAGTTGTAGTAATTAGAATTCTGGCAGGAAATGGAGAGTATAATGCATTTGGGTAATTTGAGGAGAGTTTTTAAAAAGGACTATTGGGAACTTCCCTGGTGGTCCAGTGGATAAGAAACCACATTCTAATGCAGGGAACGTGGGTTTGATCCCTTGTCAGAGAACTAAGATCCCACAAGCCGCGGGGCAACTAAACCAGATGTTGCAAAAAGAAAAGCCCTTGCATGGCAGCTGGAGAAAGCCCGTGTACCTCAGCGAAGGCCCCGCACAGTAAGAACCAAAAATAAATAAACAAAAACGACTATTGATACAGATGCAGAGAGGGTGTAGGAAAATCACAGAGGATAGTGGGTGGAGTCATGGCAGGGAGCTGCTGCTGCGGCTGCTGCTAAGTCGCGTCAGTCACGTCCGACTCTGTGCGACCCCATAGACGGCAGCCCAGCAGGCTCCCCTGTCCCTGGGATTCTCCAGGCAAGAACACTGGAGTGGGTTGCCAGAGCTAGTGTCACTCTTTAAAAGAAATTTTCTACAATTGGAGGATGACTGCTTTACAACGTTGCGCTGTTTCTGCTATACAGCAACGTGAATCAGCTATATGTATACATATGCCCCCTCCACCTTGAACCTCCCTCCCACTCTCCCATTCCACCCCCAGGTCATCACAGAGCACCACGCTCTGCTCCCTGTGTTATGCGGTAGCTACCCACCAGCTGTCTGTTTTACACACAGTAGTGTATATGTGTCAGTTCACTACCACTCCTAAACCTGAAGGGCGAGGAGAGGGAGCAGTGATCAGAAGTCAGAGAAGCCATTTGATGGGCTTCCCTGCTGGCTCAGACAGCGAAAGAATCCATGG
The DNA here is from genome assembly GCA_006410635.1 of Cephalophus harveyi. Classification (NCBI taxonomy): domain Eukaryota; kingdom Metazoa; phylum Chordata; class Mammalia; order Artiodactyla; family Bovidae; genus Cephalophus; species Cephalophus harveyi. The sequence goes on from SJYT01013056.1 coordinate 2,637, forward strand.
GCAATACAGGAGATCTGGGTTCAGTCCCTGGATTGGGAAGATCCCCTGGAGGAGGGCATGGCAACCCACTCCAGTGTTCTTGCCTAGAGAATCCCCATGGATAGAGGAGCCTGGCAGGCTACAGTCCACGGTGTTGCAAAGAGTCGGACATGACTGAGTGACTAAGCGCAGCAGAGCACGTGACCATCGACAGGCCCATGGAACCCAGCAGACAGATATCTAGGGGAAAGATACCCTGATCTCCCCTCTTGGTGATCTTTACCAGAATCCCCTACCATTGACCAAGCCCAGCAGAAAGCCTGACAGCAAGAGGATCATCGAGCCCATGCATACAGGTCAGCTTTCCAGAGCACAGAGCAGGGCTGAGATGAGTACAGATGGTTCTGGAGGGCAAATGATAGAAATTAACGTAGAAGACTATTTTATGGTGAAATTCTATCGCAACAACAATAACACATTGAAACAAAAAATACAAACTCAAGATTGGTTGACAGCTGGTCCCTAATTGGACTCTTAACCTAAATTCAAACAGAGAGAAAGATTTTCAAAGGCTGAGAAGCATGGAGGAAGAGCATCCTCCTAAATGCTCAGGCCAGATGTGGCCCCAAGAGACAGTCACAGGAAGGTCTTCTCCAAACGTACAGCTATGGGACAAAGGAAAATAAACAGAGAGGATTTCCCCAGAAGGCAGAGCCAGGGTCAGAGGAAAGTAACTCCCCTGCCTAAGCACAAGGGCCTCATTCTTAGTCTCACTGTCCAGCACGAGATAATGTGGGCTGTGTGTTTCTCATCTGTACCTTATCAAATGGGAGTTTTTTTTTAAAGTTGCAGTTATCCTGTTTCTTCCTCCATCATCATATACTGCGTGGATCTGGATCAGATATCATTACTTTTAATCTTAAGTTTACCAAGTCATACAGAACCACAGCCAGAACTATTGAAGAGGACTGGAGCTCAAACGGAGATACTGGACTTTGACCTGAACAACTAGAGTTGTACTTGTAGGGAGAAGAAGTAAATGTATTCCACATGAAATGAGTACACGAAAATAAGGAAACATATGAATTATGCATTGCCAAGGGGATGGACTGAGGTGGACACCCTGGATGGGCTACCCAAGAGCCTTTCATAAACACCCTTTCCTTGCCTTTCTCTACTAAAGAGACCAAAAGCTAAAAATACACCTCTTTCAGGCTCCCTTGCAGCTACAGAAAACATAATTGTGGTACCGAAATGTAGAGACTTCTAGAAATCCCTACAGCTGAGTTATTGTCCTTTCTCCTTAGACTATAAACATGATGCCTAAAGTTGGAATGGTTATCTTTGACCATCAGGATGAATTTTCTGTGCTAAAGATGATAGAGCAAAACAATAGGTGAAGCTTGGTTTCCATTACACTTAGCAAGATTTTTGGCCAATGAAATTAATGACTCACCTCAAATAATGACTATTCAGTTGATGCTTTTTTTTTTTAGTTCTTTAAAAGTCATCCATTTTTTCATTACGATTTCTTTTGTTGTTTTTGTCGTCTTCATAACTTTTTCACTCCAAATGCATTAAGCAGATATACTGTAAGAAGTGACATTTTGACATTACAGCTTCAGACAAAGACATACTCTGATAAATCCTAACCATGAAAATGTTAAGTCACAGAATATCATATAGACCTATGGGAATATAAATGTTGTTACTTTTTCAAGGCTCTGTTTTCTAGAGACTGTTCTGTCTTTCCCTTTCCTTACATGCTCTTTCTCACGCTCTTAAGACAGATACCTTGGCTGACATGTCAGCCTCAGCAGATGTTGTTCTGTATGCAGAACAAACTTCCTTATCTTCAAAGTCTTACTATCGCTTTGCTGAGCTCTGTTACTGAATGCAAGATAAGTTCTCAATAAATATGCACTCAACATTTTCTCAGGGAGTTGCTCTTGCAGGAGCTCTCCCTGCACTCTCATAATCCTGGGTGTTTGTGGGAATTAATTCAGTGCGACACTGTAACGTAGACCAAATGTGAATTGTGCACCACGCTGAGAGGGTTAAATTCATTACAATAGGGAAACACAGAGGACAATGACTACTGCATAACACAACCAGGCCAGCCTCACAGTCGTGTGGAGCCACACAGGGCCCTGTGCTTAGAAGGGTACCATGCTTGGTTTAATGTGCTGTTGCTGCCATCTTGAAATTCTTAATACTTTTATCTTTTAAATTCTTGTATTGTAAACAAACTCTGAGGGAACAGTAGAGCACACACAGGAGCAGAGGTGATACTTGTAAATACTTGTAAATTTGTGTCTCTCCCACTCTTTGCTGCCTCATTTGCATGTTGGACCTGTGAAACTCCATGAGCACAGAACTCTGGTGGACCCGCCCACTGTGCATGGGAGTTGATCAAGTCTCAAAGCAGGAACAAAGTAAGCATGCTACTTCTACGACGGAGTAAGCGATGGCATTGACAACCTCAGGAAAACATGCTTTCTGTTTGAACCAGGATTTTTTTTTATGCAGAAAGAAGGGAAAGCCATTCTAAGACATAAGAACAACCAAGGAGCTCTATGGGTTTCCCTGATAGCTCACTGGTAAAGAATCTACCTGCAATGCAGGAGACCCCAGTTCAATCCCTGGGTCAGGAAGATCTCCTGCAGAAGGGATAGGCTACCTATTCCACTATTCTTGGGTTTCCCTTGTGGCTCAGCTGGTAAAGAATCTGCCTTAATGTGGTAGAACTGGATTCGATCCCTGGGTTGGGAAGATCCCCTGGAGAAGGGAAAGGCTACCCACTCCAGGCTTCTGGCCTAGAGAATTCCATGGACTGTAAAGTCCATGGGGTCACAAAGAGTTAGACATGACTGAGCAACTTTCACTTTCAAGAAGTTCTATCATATCTTTCTTCTTTACTGGTATTAACTATCTAGACTGGGAAAGGAGTACGTCAAAGCTGTATATTGTCATCCTGCTTATTTAGCCTATATGCAGAGTACATCATGTGAAATGCTGGGCTGGATGAAGCACAAGCTGGAATCAAGATTGCTGGGAGAAATATCAATAACCTCAGATATGCAGATGACACCACCCTTATGACAGAAAGTGAAGAGGAACTAAAGAGCCTCTTGATGAAGGTGAAAGAGGAGAATGAAAAAGCTGGCTTAAAACCCAACATTCGGAAAACTAAGATAATGGCATCTGGTCCCATCACTTCATGGTATATAGGTGGGGAAACAATGGAAACAGTAACAGACTTTATTTTCTTGGGCTCCAAAATCACTGCAGATGGTGACTGCAGCCATGAAATTAAAAGATGCTTGCTCCTTGGAAGAAAAGCTATGACCAACCTAGATAGTATATTAAAAATCAGAGACATTTCTTTGCCAACAAAGGTCTGTCTAGTCAAAGATTTTTCCAGTAGTCAGGTATGGATGTGAGAAAAGAAGCAAAATAAAGACAGTTGAGTTAGTTTTGTGTAGTGTTCCACTGTTCATGTATGTACAAAATGCATATACATTACTACAAAATACAAATGGTGTAATTTCCGTAATCCCATATATAAGTTATATACCCTTATATTTGCATTTAAAACTTGCATCACACAATATAAAAATGAATGGCAATAATTCATGCTAATAATTTCAAATTTTAACTTTACTAATAAATTCTCTCTCAAATCTGATGTCAGTCCGGAGGAAAGCAGAGAAGCAAGAGCCGTAGGTTGAGATTATATAGAACCTGGGGGAAACCTGACTCCCTGAGCCCTTTCAAGCAGTTCCTGCCCTCTGCAACAGGGATGATCACTCTCACTATGGATGTCTCCTTGGATGTGGTGAGAGAGGAGGGGCAGGTTAAGGTTGCTGTCTTACTTCTGTTGTTCTAAATTGTCCTGGAGTCAAGGCCAAAGGGGTACCATAAAACTGGCACAGACACCCCAGTCTATTGGTAGGATAAAAATTTTTGAATTCTAGGTTCTATGCCCAAAGTCTATGACTTGAATGAATTTAAGGCATTGGTTAACAGTCCATGAATCGAAGCCTACTACATTATTCTAATGAATAACACAGTCAGGAAACACTTAACTCAACTTTCTTGAACCTCTAAAATTCACACCAGCAGAAATAGGTCTCAGAAAGATATGCAGCCACCAGAATGGGCTTCCATTGTGGTTCTAGGTTATTAGACAAGGGAGATCTTCAGAAAGCTGGACAGGTGATCATGAAAAATCTATGAGCAAAGGAGATTTTCCCCAAGATCAGAAGCTGGGGCAGCTGGCACGTAGACCAAGGACAGCCAGGGCACAGCGTGCTTAGTCACTCAGGTGTGTCTGACTCTCTGCAACACCATGGACTGTAGCCCGCCAGGCTCCTCTGTCCATGGAATTCTTCAGGCAAGAACACAGGAGTGGGTTGCTCTGCCCTCCCCCAGGGGATCTTCCCACCCAGAAATCAAACTCAGGTCTCTCGCATTGCAGGCAGGTTCCTTACCATCTGAGCCACCAGGGAAGCCCAAGAATACTGGAGTGGGTAGCCTATCTCTTCTCCAGGGGAACTTCCCGACCTCGGAATCAAACCGAGGTCTCCTACATTGCAGGTGGATTCTTTACCAGCTGAACTACTCCTTGCTATTTCTGTCCAGCAGGAGCAAATATATGCTATAGTCCAGGGACTACAGTGTTCTCTTTTCCCAAATGAGAGTTGTCATTGAAGTTATTCTGTTTCCTCGCTACTATTGAAGTACTATTATTTAAAAAATAATATTAAGGACTTTCCTGGTGGTCCAGTGGCTAAGACTCTGCAATCCCAAGGCAGGGGGCCTGGGTTCCACCCCTGGTCAGGGAAGTAGATCCCACCCGCTGCAACTAACAGTTCCACACCCCCCCAACTAAAAGATCCTCCAGGCTGCAATGAAGACTGCAGATCCTGTGTGCCACCACTAAGACCTGGCACAGTCCAATAAATAAATAGATATTAAAAAAAATACTATATACAAATATTATTTATAAATAAAGAGTTTCTTGACTTGGTTAAACATGAAGAGCTACATTTGAAGGGGACTGGACAGCACCCAGAGAGCCTGGACGTGGAGCTGGTGGAAGCCCGCATGGCTTAACCTCCCCACTGCCCCCATCACAGAGGCTCACTGGAACCCTCCTGACGTCTTCTTGAAAAGTATTTATTTATTGTGGCTGAGTCGGGTATTTTTTTTTCCCCTTTTTTAAGATATTTGTGTATCTATTTGTTTCTGACTGCGCTGGGTCCTCACTGCTGTGTGGGCCCCTCTCTGGCTGCAGAGTGGGGGCTCCTCTCTAGATGCAGAGAGGGGGGCTCCTCTCTAGGTGCAGAGAGGGGGGCTCCTCTCTAGGTGTGGCACACAGGCTCCTCACTGTGGTGGCTTCTCCTGTTGTGGAGCATGGGGTTCAGGGTGCGTGGGCTTCAGTGACTGTAGCACGTAAGCTCAGTAGTTTCAGCTCCTGGGCTCTAGAGAACAGACTGAATTATTGTAGCACATGGGCTCAACTGCTTCCTGGCATGTAGGAGCTTCCCAGACCAGGGATCAAACCCTTGTCTCTTGCACTGCTGGGCAGACTCTTTACCAGTGAGCCACCAGGGAAGCCCTCTATTGGTGTCTTGGCCAAAGAGGCTGCCTCTTGGTCTACAAAGTGGCAATCGAATGGCTATGCCGCCCTTTCCCGAGTCCTCAGAGTTGTGAAGGCCCATGGAGCCTAGGCCTAACTGAGGAAAAGAAGCTTCCCCTTACCTGGGCATACATGTGGCACTGCCTACATCCTCATGTCTCAGGGTGTCACACAGAGGCCCCTATAAAAACAGTTCCTCCAGCTTCCGCCTGCAGCTGCTCTTTCCATCGACTCAACCCCACACCCACGGGGCTGCCCAAGGAACGCCGCTGAAATTCTAACCCTTTACCCTACAGCTCCTTCCCTTTGGGACTTGGGCGCCTGCCTCTTCCCTTTTCAACCAACGAAACAAAGCAAGCCTTCTGGCAGGCCTGCCATACCACATCAGCAGACAAGTCTGGTCCTGTCTGAATCCCAATTATGAGTCACTGCAGAAAACAGACTGACCTGAATATTCATATAATCTATTTCAAAAAGCCTTAGGATCTTGGAGTGACTGAGCAGAAAACCAAGACGACTTGAAACTGACTTGCCATTTGATTTTTAGGGTAATCTATTGGAATTGAGTAGAAATAGTAGGGGACTATTATTTATTACTGAGCAAGGGGTATTTTGTATAACAGCAAACAGGATTTTTCATTTCAACTGAGACCACAAAGTTGAGAACAATTCATGGCAGATAGACCCATGTTTTAAATAGAGGAGCTGGACCATCTCTACAGGACTTGGTAAGCAGCCAAACTGGCCCTGCTGCCTCTTCAAGGTTTAGTGAAAAGGACTGAGAATAAGGATTTCTTGGAAGGTTGGTGGCTGCTGAACTCTGTGGCATGGGTCTCCCGTTCCAGTGGAAGGGAGACAGAGTTACCCCCTCCCAACTCCAGCCAAGTGAGTGGGCTCCTCCGTAAGCCCTTATAAAAAGCGATGGTCCTGGAGTGGCCCCTGGTGAGAGTGTTCACAGAAGACCAGGATCTGGGGCTTGACTCCTGCCTGGAAACCTCTAAGGTTTTAGGTTCTCTGGGCTTGTCCCTGAAGCAGGCAAGGGGAACTGCTGCAGTGGAGACAATGCAGGCTGTCCTTCCCTAGAGGGACACTAGATGCCCTGAGCCAGAGTGGCCAGAGTGAGGTATTCTACTGGAAACAGGATCTAGGGAGGTGGGGGTAAGCAGTCGTCTGGAGAATGCACTGCCCACATCAGTGCATACACAGCCCTCCTGTTATTTCAGGGCAGAGTTCCCAAGTGAAAGTGAAAGTGAAGTCGCTCAGTCGTGTCTGACTCTTCGCGACCCCCTGGACTGCAGCCTACCAGGCTCCTCCATCCATGGGACTTTCAAGGCAAGAGTACTGGAGTGGGTTGCCATTGCCTTCTCCGTCATTACTCCCAGACATAACCAATTAGATCATATCTTCTTATTTTCAATAAACAGTCAGCACTTCTCAAGTAATGCAGAACATTGATTTCCAGGTATTTATCTCTGTCTGCCATTTATCAAATAGATTTATATTGGCATTGAGCACTTTAGAAATGTATTATTAGCAAAAATACATTAAATACTCATAATTGGACCACATATGGCTTTCTTTGTCTTCTATATAGATATACTTACTCATTCATTAATTCACTTACAGTAATACCGTCCAGACCTATGAATATTAATAGCCTGAGAACAAAATCCCGAGCATTAACTGCTGTTGTACAGGCATTAACTAGGTTTCTGACCTCAGAGTTACAGGGTTTAACCAAATCATTTATTCACACACACCTCAGATATGTATTGGTTCAAACTTTGCACCTTTCCATTCATGCATACCTTTGTTTACCGATCCCCTAATTAAGTCACTAATAATAATAAAGTCAATGTGTAAAATTCAAAACACCCTAAAAACAATATCCTAGAATATTACTAAGGTCTATCTATAGGCTTATTTTTCATAAAACTAAGATGCTACGTCTTTTTTGCAGCAGATTATCAGCTTACTTGCTTCATGTCAATCCCATATTTATACTTTATCTACTAGGCCTGTCCTTCATTCACTTAATTTTTCCATGTTTTAAAGACGGTACATATGGTAGCCAGCCTCCAAGACCGCACCCAATGATTCCTGGCTCCTAGCACTCATAGCCTTGCAGTCTCCTCCCATATTAAATCCTGCCTGGCCTCTATACCCAACAGAATCCTTGACAGGCTGACAGTGTATGACCTCTGAATCTTAATTATACATACATTGAGCTTTCTGCCTCCCTTTCTCTTGTATTGATTGCTCTCGGGGAATTCAGCTGTCATGTTGTAAGGACACTCAAGCAGTCCTGAGGAGAGGTCCATGTATAAAGAAACTGTGGTCTCCCTGCCAATGACCAGCATGAACTTTCTAGCCTTCTGAGTGACTCATGGAGGCAGATCCTCTAGCCCAAGCTTTCACAAAGAATCCCCCAAAAGAAGGAGCCAGCTTTGGTGCATCTACCATGCAAGGGTCACTAATACCATGTTACAGCAGCATCTGTCCAGTCAGTGTTTATTCCTTACCTATCTCCTCTCCCTGTTATCTCCTCCAACCTTGGCGGAACCAAAGGGTGTGTACAGAGTAGGAGAAGAAAAGTGGAAGAGTCATGCTGGGGAACTGTGAAACCGTGAAATAGACCAAGTCCCTCTCCCCACTGTTAGGCTGTGGGTGGTGGCAGGGAGAAGCTGGAGAGATCAAAGTTTTCATTTTATCATATAGGATTTGTTAATACTGTACTAGAAAATAAAACCTTTTTAGCTCTGAAAGGGACTGCAAATCTATGGGATCTGCTTAAGCTCTCATCCAGGGGATGAGTAGGGAAACCTGATGGGAGATATCTGAAGATCAAAGTGGGAGAAGAATAAAGGTGCTTCCTGCCTGCACCTCCTGGAGTCCACAATATTCCACAAAACTTTTACATTTGGAATACTGGGGAAAAACTGGAAGAAGTAGCTAACATGCACAGATTTCAAGTAAATGCCACACTGGAGATAAGCGGAATTGATGTTTGCAATGTTGTATTTCACTGTTAAAATTACAGCGTTAGATTGTACTGCATGCTAAGTCACTTCAGTCATGTCTGACTCTTTGCGACCCCATGGACCACAGACTGCCAGGCTCTTCTGTCCATGGGATTCTCCAGGCAGGAATATCGGAGTGAGTTTCCATGTCCTCCTCCAGGGGATCTTCCTCGCCCAGGGACTGAACCCATGTCTCTTGCGGCTCCTGCATCGCAGGCAGATTCTTTACTGCTGAGCCACTGCGGAAGCCACAGAGTTAGATCACGAGGCATTAAATAGGGCTCTTTCTCATTGTTTCTATCACTGACAACCAAAAGTATTTCCCCCCTCAGTAATTCATTCCTTGAGGAGAAAAAAAAAAATCTAAGAACTTGTTTTTTATACTTAACATTATATCATAACTATTTTCTATTTTTCTTTTGAGTGTAATTTTAAATGACTAAAAAAATGACATCCTTAAAAAAGATATTTTGATTACTAACCATTAAAAAAAAAAAAACAAAACAAAGCATGTGGATAGGACTTTCCACATATTTTAAAGCTTAATTCGTTTGGTTATATCCCAAGAACCAATGGAACTCTTAAGTGTTATGATCATTTCATTTCAAATTTTTGACAAAGTTATAACTGATTCCTATTAATTATGATTGAAAGTAATTTTTGTACTGTGAATTTTATGGCCTTACTGGTTAGAAAAGGCAGTTTAGTCCAAAATTGATCAATTTTTAAAATTTTCCAAATCAAGAGCTCGTAAAATAACAATTTATTCTTTGTGTCTTCAACTTTTGATTTTTAGCAATACATTATTTTAGTATTGAATGGCTTGCGTATATTGTCCAAAAAAACACTAGCTTATTTTATTCCTTATTTACATGTTATATGTGCTACATTAAGAGTAAATTGTCTTTAAAAATATTTTGTGATTAAGAATTCGCACTTGGTAGAACAGCCATTTCCTTACTGTTGGCAATTTGTGAGATTTTATCATAGCATTCTTATAGTATTAATAAAAGACTCAGAGTTGCTTTAAGAATTCAAAGTAATTTCATCGGCTAGACAATTCTGTGGAAGTAGTTCATACTACACATGAGAAAGTCTGAGTGATGAAGTGATCACTTATTAAAATTCCCTCATATTTAATAACAAAATAATATTAAATAAATTATATGAGCAGAATAAAATGTGTTACACATTATTTTGCTTATAAATGGATTTATAAAACAAATAAGGTTTCAGTTGTCTGAGAAGAGGAAAGAGAATAGCAATAATAATAAACCATGCCTGATCTAAACCCAGTGATGTATAAATTTTGAACAATGTCCTCACATAAGATTAATATTTAAGGACCTGCATTTAATATTGTTATTTTTAGTGTGTGCAGGATAATACAGATAAAAGTAACATAATTTTAAAGTTTAACTTGAATTTTTGACACTATATCTTTCAGCAAAGAACACTGGACTCTTTCCCCAGTTGCCTTTGGCAATAAACTCCACAGTGACTGATCTTCATGACCTCATCCTGGAATTTGGCTTGAGTGACCAGTTTTAATCAACCTGAAAATAATGCCTCTTTGTCTATGGGAAAACAAATGGTGACAGATTGGCTCTTTCTGCTATAACCATAGCTCATCTGACTAGCTTTGTCCATGAAAGCCTTAGAAAAGTATGAGACACAATTTGAGGAGTTAGTTGTGTGTGAAAATCTTAATGAACTCAGTCACCTTGTAATTTAATGGCCAAGAAGCAGCTGTCTGAACAGATTAGCCATTAAATCTCCGATGTGGGGCTGTTTGACCTTAATTTGCATATTTTCGAAACCCGATTTTGCAGGATGTGGTCGACTCTCCGAGTCAAGTGAGGGGTCTCTGAGCACGGCCCACTCCTGTCACAGAACCAGGCTCCAGAGCAGACGCAGAGTCAGTCATTAGCAGGAAAACAAAAGGTGGCACCGCTTTCCTTTGTTTCACACAGCTTTCTTATGTTAAAGCAGTTTTGTACAAGTAGCATTTGCTCTTGGCTACTTTTGTTCTCTGAGAAGCTAAATCAACATTCAGCTGAATACAGCATTCAGCTACAGCAATGGGGAGATCTGTGGTGGGTAATAAGAACATCTTTACCGTGGACTTTACAGTGCATTTATTTCTGAATAAAGATATGACTGTTGTTGGGATTCAGAAAACTGAAAATAAAGTAACAAAGACATTCAAACAGTGTTGCCAAAGGAAATGCTTAGAAGAATCAGGCAGGTAAAAGTTGGGTTGTACAGGAGACAACTAATGGACCTCCAGGATTAGTAATAGAATCCTGCTTAGAACACACGCTGCACTTCCCAGGCTCCCTTGCAACTATGTGAAGCCATGTGCCATGGACTGAATTGTGTCTCCCAAGTTCACAATTTGAAGCCTAATATGCCCCCACCCTACCGCCCCAGCACTGTGTGACTGTATCTGGAGAAAAGGCCATTAGGGGGTAATGAGAGGTAAATGAGGTTGTAAGGGTGGGCCACTAATCCAACAGGACTGTAACCTCTACGAAGAGGAAGAGACCTTTCTCCACCAGGTGGGGACACAGGGGAAGACCCCTGTCTACAAGGCAAGAAGAGAGCTATCACCAGAAACTGAATCAGCCAGCACCTTGATCTGGGACTTCCCAGCCTCCAGAACTGTGAGAAAAAAAAAAAAATCTGTTATTTGCACTGCACAGCCTGCGGTACTTGGTTATGGCAGCTTAAGAAGACTAAGATACCACGTAATAAAGTTCTGGCCAATGATGTATGAGCAGAGATGACAGGTGTGACTTCTGGGTTGTGCAGTTACAGAGAATGCACACACTTCCCCCTCCTCCTTTCTCTTTCTCATCAGCAGGACCCTGTTCCTGGTGGTAGTCCGTGATCGTAGGCCACTGAGATAAGGACCATACCTCAGGGCTGGCTGAGCAACACCACGGAAGAGGCCTGGGGCTCAGACACCATGGGTCTGTCACCCTGGCTCTGTACTATTCATGCTAGAACTACATTACATGAGAGAAAACCCAAACCATCCAAGTCACTGTTACTTTGGTCCTTTCCCTTTACAAGCAGAATCTACTTCTTAATTCACATAGTATATAAGTCAACTGAAAGGAATGGTTAAGATCTTAAAAGCATTAAAATCCAAGTTTTAGGAAACAATGTACATGCCGAAACAAGAGTAAACAAAAATATGTGTCTTAAGATAGACTGAACAAGTTTTCAGTTCTGGCTATTAATTTTCAGTCTCTTTTCTGGAGCCTGGAAAGAATCCTTAGAAAGATGCCACACGCCACCCTGTTCCAGGCTGTTCAAAGCATCCCTCTCACACAGCCCAACAAAGGTGACTCTGCTTGTCAGTCCCTACAGGATTTAGATGTAGGGCTGGCAACACAGTGTTTAGGTCCTCACTATTGCCTGTTGAGTAACTGTGAAGACAGTAAGTTGAAAACCAAGGGCCATGGGTTTATGAGATGCCAAAAGTAGTTTGAGGGTGGATTGGTGAGAAAGTGTCCCTGGAGGGGACTAACACAGGACCACCTCTTATTGGTGTACAGATTGTGTGCTGCCAACTGTAAGGGAGCCCATTCACGAGGAAGTCAGAGATCTGCACGTTCTGATACTCTCCCAACAAATGTGAGTGAAGAGCTTTGGAGTTAAAGTTCTCTTTCCCTAATTTGCACACAGTTTCAGTAGGAGCTGCATTAGCTATATTTTGGATGTGACAGGCTGGTTGGGGCTAAAGAGAAAAAAATGACCTTCCCTTTTGTAAAAATCAGTGAGGGTTTGCAGTGTCGGGAGGGCCTGAGTTTTAGAATATGCACAGGAGTACCTTGTAGATCTTGAGACAGCCATGCGGAGGGGGAAAACACCACAAGAAGACCAATGAAGTACAGGTGATAAGCGCACTTAATTAGAAAGGTTCTTATATTTTCAGTCACTGCATAGGAAACCCCAGGCGTCCCAAATGGTGCTAGAGGGTTGGGGTGGAGGGAGGTTTCCAGTATCATATTTCAAACATTTAAAAAAGTTCATTTTATGTCAACATATTGTAAGAGTAGCTGCTGCATGTTTAAGATATTTCCAAAAGTTAAGGAGACAAGAATAGGGAAATGGCAACACTTTGTGAAATTCACTGCTATATATTTTAAATACTATATAGCAGTTTATTGCAGAGGTTGTTATCTGGCTGCTCAGTCAAATTTGGCCTTGCAGTCATATTTTGCTGACACAGTATTTTTTAAAAATTGCAATTAGCTGTCCGTTTTAAAACAGAAGAAATTTTACAATAAAACTGGGATTTGAGGCTTTCTTCTTTGGAAAATGTGACAATACTGAGTTCATGCTCCCTTATGAAAATAATCAAAGGAGCTGAATGAAGGCAGGTTCTTTTTTTAAAACTGAAGTGTAGTTGATGTATAATGTTGTGCTACTTTGAGTTGTACATTAAAGTGAATCAGGTATACATATATCTATTAATAGACATATACATATTCATATGAAAAGTGAAAGTGTTGCTTGCTTAGTTGTGTTCGACTCTTTGCAACCCCATGAACCTACTCTGTAGCCTACCAGGCTCCTCTGTCCATGGAATTCTCCAGGCAAGAATACTGGAGTGGGTAGCCATTCCCTTCTCCAGAGATCTCCCCAACCCAGGGATAGAACCCGGGTCTCCTGCACTGCAGGCAGATTCTTTACTGTCTGAGCTACCAGAGAAGCTCCATATATTCATAGACATATACATATTCTTTTCCAGATTCTTTCCCATTATAGATTATTACAAGATATTCAGTACAGTTCCCTGTGCTATACAATGGATCCTTACTGTTATCTATTTTATACATAGTACTATGCATCTGTTAGTCCCAAACTTCTAACTTATCCCCATCCTCCTTTCCCCTTTGCTAACCATAAATTTGTTTTCTATGTCAGTGACTCTGCCTTTGTTTTGTAAATATGCTCATTTGTATCATTTTTAGATTCTACTTGGAAACGATATATGATCCTTGTCTTTCTTTGTCAAGGCAGCCTCTTTTTGATGGAGTCTCTATTATTCTGTCCACCACAGTTCCCAGCTCCTCCCAGCTGGCATCATTTATATTACCTGCCTGCTCCTGTCAGCACAGCACTAGACTAGCCCTGTCAGATTTCATATAGATAAATCTATACGAAATGAGGACATATTCTATTGCTGCAATGAGGACATATTCTATTGCTGATAGAGTATGTGCTTGATAAAGAGTCACTGAATAATGAATGAGTGCATAAACTGATCCTGCTCAGGGTTCACTACAGTCTGATGTCAGTGATCATCCTCAGGCTAGAATAAGTTATGGTCCAGTGTTTTGATCATCTTACCTGAACCTCTGCTTCCAGCCAGGAGAGAGGCGAACCTTCGAGCCAGATGTCATGAATCCAGCTTCAGTTCAATTCAGTCACTCACTTGTGTCCAACTCTTTGCGACCCCATGGACTGCAGCACGCCAGGTTTCTCTGTCCCTCACCAACTGTTGTCCCTCTAACTCATGTCATTCGAATCAGTTATGCCATCCAACCATCTCATCCTCTGTCATCCCCTTTTCCTCCTGTCTTCAATCTTTCCCAGCATCAGGGTCTTTTCCAGTGAGTCAGTTCTTCACATCAGGTGGCCAAAGTATTGGAGTTTCAGCTTCAGCATCAGTCCTTCCAATGAATATTCAGGACTGATTTCCTTAAGGATGGACTGGTTGGATCTCCTTGCAGTCCAAGGGACTCTCAAGAGTCTTCTCACAACACCACAGCTCAAAAGCATCAGTTCCTCAGTGCTCAGCTTTCTTCATAGTCTAACTCTCATATCCATACATGACTACTGGAAAAACCATAGCTTTGACTAGACGGACCTTTGTTGGCAAAGTAATGTCTGTACTTTTTTTTAATATGCTGTCTAGGTTGATCATAGCTTTTTTCCAAGGGGCAAGTGCTTTTTAATTTCATAGCTGCAGTCACCATCTGCAGTGATTTTGGAGCCCAAGAAAATAAATTTTGTCACTGTTTCCATTGTTTCCCCATTTATTTGCCATGAAGTGATGGGACCTGATGCCATCTTAGTTTTCTGAATGTTGAGTTTTAAGCCAGCTTTTTCACTCTCCTCTTTCACTTTCATCAAGAGGCTTTTTAGTTCTTCTTCACTTTCTGCCATAAGGGTGGTGTCATCTGCATATCTGACGTTATTGATATTTCTCCCAGCAATCTTGATTTCAGCTTGTGCTTCATCCAGCCTGGAATTTCACATGATGTGCTCTGCATATAAGTTAAATATGTAAGGTGACAATATATAGCCTTGACATACTCCTTTCCCGATTTGGAACCAGTCTGTTGTTCCATGTCCTGTTCTAACTGTTGCTTTTTGGCCTCCAAACAGATTTCTCAGGAGGCAGGTCAGGTGGTCTGTTATTCCCATTTCTTTCAGAATTTTCCATAGTTTGTTGTGATCCACACAGTCAAAGGCTTTGGCATAGTCAATAAAACAAAAGTAGACGTTTTTCTGGAACTCTCTTGCTTTTTCCATGATCCAGTGGATGTATGCAATTTGATCTCTGGTTCCTCTGCCTTTTCTAAAACCAGCTTGAACATCTGGAATTTAACGGTTCACATTCTGTTGAAACCTGGCTTGGAGAATTTTGAGCATTACTTTACTAGCGTGTGAGAAGAGTGCAATTGTGTGGTAGTTTGAATATTTTTTGTCATTGCCTTTCTTTGGGATTGGAATGAAAACTGACCTTTTCCAGTCCTGTAGCCATTGCTGAGTTTTCCAAAATTGCTGACATATTGAGTGCAGCACTTTCACAGCATCATCTTTTAGGATTTGAAATAGCTCAACTGGAATTCCACCTTCTCCACTAGCTTTGTTCGTAGTGATGCTTCCTAAGGCCCACTTGACCTATCATTCCAGGATGTCTGGCTCTAGGTGAGTGATCACACCATCATGGTTATCTGGGTCATGAAGATCTTTTTTGTATAGTTCTTCTGTGTAATCTTGGCACCTCTTCTTAATATCTTCTGCTTCTGTTAGGTCCATACCATTTCTGTCCTTTATTGAGCCCATCTTTTCATGAAATGTTCCCTTAGTATCTCTAATTTTCTTGAAGAGATCTCTAGTCTTTCCCATTCTATCATTTCTATATTTATTTGAATTGATCACTGAGAAAGGCTTTCTTGTCTCTCCTTGCTATTCTTTGGAACTCTGCATTCAAGTGGGTATATATCTTTCCTTTTCTTCTTTGCTTTTCACTTCTCTTCTTTTCACAGCTATTTGGAAGGCTTCCTCAGACAGCCATTTTGGTTTTTTTATACTTCTCCTTCTTGGGGATGGTCTTGATCCCTGTCTCCTGTACAATGTCACGAACCTCCATCCATAGTTCATCAGGCACTCTATCTATCAGATCTAGTCCCTTAAATCTATTTCTCACTTCTACTGTGTAATCATAAGGGATTTTATTTAGATCATACCTGAATGGTCTAGTGGTTTCCCTGCTTTCTTCAATTTACATCAGATCAGATCAGATCAGATCAGTCGCTCAGTCATGTCCGACTCTTTGCAACCCCATGAATTGCAGCATGCCAGGCCTCCCTGTCAGTAATCATAAGGGATTTTATTTAGATCATACCTGAATGGTCTAGTGGTTTCCCTGCTTTCTTCAATTTACATCAGATCAGATCAGATCAGATCAGTCGCTCAGTCATGTCCGACTCTTTGCAACCCCATGAATTGCAGCATGCCAGGCCTCCCTGTCCATCACCAATTCCCGGAGTTCACTCAAGACTCGCATCCATCGAGTCCGTGATGCCATCCAGCCACCTCATCCTCTGTCGTCCCCTTCTCCTCCTGCCCCCAATCCCTCCCAGATTTCATGAAATGTTCCCTTAGTATCTCTAATTTTCTTGAAGAGATCTCTAGTCTTTCCCATTTTTCCCTCTATTTCTTAGCAGTGATCACTGAGGAAGGTTTTCTTACCTTTCCTTGCTATTCTTTGGAATTCTGCATTCAAATGGGTATATCTCTCCTTTTCTCCTTTGCCTTTCACTTCTCTTCTTTTCTCAGCTATTCGTAAGGCCTCCTCAGACAACCATTTTGCCTTTTTGCATTTTTTTTCCCTTGGGGATGGTCTTGATCCCTGCCTCCTGTATAATGTCACGAACCTCCATCCATAGTTCTTCAGGCACTCTGTCTATCAGATTTAATCCCTTGAAACCATTTGTCACTTCCACTGCATAATTGTAAGGGATTTGATTTGGGTCGTACCTGAATGCTCTAGTGGTCTTCCCTACTTTCTTCAACTTCAGTCTGAATTTGGCAATGAGGAGTTCATGATCTGAGCCAGTCAGCTCCTGGTCTTATTTTGCTGACTGTATAGAGTTTCTCCGTCTTTTTTCTTCTGAGAGCGTAATCAATGCTATTTTCTCTCCCTCCTCCCCCTGAGATCAGGGAGGCAGTTTTTGCAGTAATACCTGCTGAGCTCATGGGAGCTGGTGCTGCTCTTCATTTTTATTGAAACCAGTCAGCTCCTGGTCTTATTTTGCTGACTGTATAGAGTTTCTCCGTCTTTTTTCTTCTGAGAGCGTAATCAATGCTATTTTCTCTCCCTCCTCCCCCTGAGATCAGGGAGGCAGTTTTTGCAGTAATACCTGATGAGCTCGTGGGAGCTGGTGCTGCTCTTCATTTTTATTGAAACCTTTATTTTTTGACAGCCTGCAGCCCTATATTTAAGGTCCAACCTAGGTGATTTCTGGACCAAGGCCTTATTGCTTGTGTATTTTTATAAAGCTGCTTTAGATTCTTTGGTGGAAGAAAGATAACTTTTGCCTGGTGACCTGATTTTGCTTATCAGCTTATTCAACAATTTTGTGATTTCAGTTATTTCCTCAGGAAACTGTGTTTGATTCCAAATGAAACACTTAAGTGTTTTATCTGCAAATAACACACAATGTGTCCCAAATGTATGGACTTTAATTTATGAGTTATTTAAGAAAAAGAACTGTTAAAGGAAAACTAGGGAGGGAGGAGGAAGGGAAGAGAAGACAAGAAAGGAGAGGTTGAGGCTGTTTTATAGTCTCAGAAGAAGGGATGGGGAGAGGATACTGAACTAATAACTTAATCTAGAATTATAATGGGGTATACTGTTATAAATCCAAAGGAAAAGCCCATCTAAAATTAAAAGAAAATCATTCAGTCCAAGCTTTGGAGGTGAAACCTCTCTGATTCTGGTTTAATATTTTGGGGCCATTCTGTTTTGCTCAGTTGCTATCGATTTGCTTCCTTGTAGAAACAAGGAAGAAATCCCTCTAGAGTTCTGCAGGCTGGTTGGTGCTTCATAAACAAGCCAGGAAAGATTTTATGAACTCCTCCCAGAAGGATACAGTATATAAAAGAAATAACATTAAAATTTTAGTAGCCTCATTGCCAAGATCGTTTATGTTCCTCCATGCTAGGCATATCATTTTCTGGTAACTAATAATGGCTCTCTCTATACAATTCATGAGACAAGAAGCATTTCCTCCTCTCACCTGAGTGTGTTTCCTGAGCCTTTTTCCAAAGCCCAACATTTACAGGAGAGAAAGGCAGTCTTCTCATTCTGAAAGCATTTATTCAGACCCTCTAGCATACTTACTAGCTAGTCAAGCAAGAGGTAGACAGGGGTGATTTGAAAGGGGACAACTGGGCACAAGGCAATGCAGAAGAATCCTAGGATGACATAGCCCCCGAACAAGAAGCTAGTCTTTGAGGGCAAATAAACTTACACATTTCATTCATTCAGTTCATTCACTCATTCCTTTATCCATTATTTGTTAAACATTTATTAATGTTAAACATCTGTTAAACATTATTAATTCATGTTGTATTTAGGCAGATACAACATGAACAAAATCAAAGACCTAGAATTGACTGCAGAAATAGTGCCTTGTACATAAAAGTATTCAATAATGGTTAGCTATTATGTTTACTGGCTTCCCAGGTGATGCTAGTGGTAAATAATCCACCTGCCAATGCAGGAGACACAAGAGACACAGGTTTGATCCCTGGGTTGGGAAGATTCCCTGGAGGAGGGCATGGCAACTCACTGCAGTATTCTTGCCTAGAGAATCTCATGGACAGAGGAGTCTGGCAGGCTACAGTCCGTTGGGTCACAAAGAGTTAGACACTACTGAGATGACTTAGCATGCATTATGCTTACTAGAAAATCAAAAAGTTAGTATCACAGGGAGCTTCTATAAATAATGAGAAAAGGTAAAACACAGAAAGTTGAGCAAGGATTATGGAAAGACAATTTAAGAGGAGGAAATCCTAATCCTCAATAAACCTATAAGAATATGTCCAGCTACACTGGAGGTCAGAGGAAAACACTGATTTAAACAACAAGATATTGGTTTCACACATCAGGTTGGCAGAATTTTTTTTTTTTTTCCCTCCCCCTCCCAGGTTGGCAGAATTTTAAAAGGCTAGTGAGGATGGACGGAGAAAGCAATGGCATCCCACTCCAGTACTCTTGCCTGGAAACTCCCATGGATGGAGGAGCCTGGTAGGCTGCAGTCCATAGGGCCGCTGAGTCAGACACGACTGAGCGACTTCACTTTCACGCATTGGAGAAGGAAATGGCAACCCACTCCAGTGTTCTTGCCTGGAGAATCCCAGGGATGGCGGAGCCCAGTGGGCTGCCGTCTGTGGGACTGTACAGAGTCGGATACAACTGAAGCGACTTAGCAGCAGCAGCAGCAGCAGTGAGGATGGAAAGAAATAACTGCTACAACTTTGCGGAAAGAAATCTGGAGGGACCCATTAGAAATAAAAATATACATATCTTCCTTGGGCTATGGTTCATTTTGGCTAGAACCAGATGAGTGAGTGTTTGCAGGGAAAAGAACACAGGGTGAGAATTGCGTATGCGCTCGGGAGCTTGCATCTGCCATGGGAACCCCTGGCAGAGTCTTACCTGGGGAGTGGAAAGTGATGAAGATCAGATGTAGTGCTTCAGAAGGATGCTCTGGCTGCAGTGTAGACAGTGATGGACAGTCACAGGGCTGGTGACAGGGAGACGGGTAACTGGCTGTGAAGACAAGTCCAGACATAAGAAAATGAGGGTCTGACATGAGGGCAGTGACCTGAAAGGAGTGGGTACTATCAAAGCACTCAGGATGCAAAGTCACAGGCCACCTACTCAAATACCCAGGAGTAGGGTGGTACAGTGAGAGACTTTGTTTGGGCTCCAAAATCACTACAGATGGAGACTGCAGCCATGAAATTAAAAGATGCTTGCTCCTTGGAAGGAAAGCTATGACCCACCTAGACACCATATTAAAAAGCAGAGACATTACTTTGCCAACAAAGGTTGGTCTAATCAATGCTATGGTTTTTCTTGTGGTCATGTATGGATGTGAGAGTTGGACTGTGAAGAAAGCTGAGCGCCGAAGAATTGATGCTTTTGAACTGTGATGCTGGAGAAGACTCTTGAGAGTCCCTTGGACTGCAAGGAGGTCCAACCAGTCCACCCTAAAGGAAATCAGTCCTGAAAATTCATTGGAAGGATTGATGTTGAAGCTGAAACTCCAATACTTAGGCCACTTGATGCGAAGAGCTGACTCATTGAAAAAGACCCTGATGCTGGGAGGGATTGGGGGCAGGAGGAGAAGGGGATGACAGAGGATGAGATGGTTGGATGGCATCACCGACTCGATGGACATGAGTTTGAGTAAGCTCTGGGAGCTGGTGACGGACCGGGAAGCCTGGTGTGCTGCAGTCCATGGGGTCGCAAAAGAGTCGGACATGCCTGAGTGACTGAACTGAACTGTGGGTTGGTACAACGCAGATGTCTCAGGAGGCGGAGACAGAACAGACTGAAGCAGCTCAGGAAACATCTGCCCTAGATCAAAGTGTGAGACAGCTCAAATTTACATTAAGCTCTTCCTCTTACCTTTCTGGTCTGAGCCCTCCTGCTATCCTGGATTACCCAGAACTCTGGACCACAGGGCAACCCTCAGGAGCGCTTCAGGCTTCAAAAGTCTCTAAGCATTAAGCTGTGAGCTGCCACAGGGCAGAGATTGCATCCCATTCTTTACTGTGCCCCACCCTCTAGTTTATCTGTCACATAGTAGGTGCTCAGTGAGTATTTGCTTATTTTGTGCTCTCATTATTTACTAAGATAATTGACTAAATCACCAAAATATACAAGACAGCAACTTAACATGTGACCTTCCTGGAGTCCACTTTAACCCACAGAAATGTACCAGGGGTGGTAAAATTTCTGGGAGATGGAGAGCTTTTGGAATTGATGTCTTCCAGGACTATTAAATCACACAACACAGGCAAAAACTGAGATTAAATAGGGTTGTTGTTTTTTTTTAATGGCAAGAGAAAGTGCCACGTTTGGTTATGAGAATCCAATGAAATAATCTACCGAAAAAGGTTTGAGGTGAGGTGAGGTGAAGTCGCTCAGTCGTGTCCGACTCTTTGCGACCCCGTGGACTGTAACCTACTAGGCTTCTCTGTCCATGGGATTCTCCAGGCAAGAATACCGGAGTGGAGAAGAGGGTAAAGTGGAACAGAGATTCAAGTCTGTCACAACACCATCTGGCTCTACACAAAGTCACATACAGAATATCTGAGTCTGGGTATATTTGAGGGCTTTGATTTAGGTATATCAATCTGTGGTACCCAAGCATGGGAAGTTTACTTGAGAACTCTCTAGCTTGNGAAGAGGGTAAAGTGGAACAGAGATTCAAGTCTGTCACAACACCATCTGGCTCTACACAAAGTCACATACAGAATATCTGAGTCTGGGTATATTTGAGGGCTTTGATTTAGGTATATCAATCTGTGGTACCCAAGCATGGGAAGTTTACTTGAGAACTCTCTAGCTTGGTCTATAATTTCAGGATTTCATATTGTAGCTGCTTTGGGCTTTCCACAATCCATACCTGCTCCAGGCTGATGAGTGACTCATCTGACTGTCTCTTTCTTTACCCGCTTTGTATTCTCCCAGCACCACTGGGGCCAGGCCAGCGACAGTCCTCACTGGGTCCTCACTGGTGTGCATTAGTCTCTTTCATGTCAGCAGCAGAACCAACTCCTGGACAGCAGTTAGTGTCTAATTAGAGTGTCTTCTACAAGGCTGTGTATTTGATACACAGTGGCAGCTCAATAAATGTCTGTGGATTTCAAATTAGAGTAAACCATGGAAAAGAGGAGAGTTTCAGTGTCCTCTGACTGGGTTCAAAAGGAGCTGCCTCTAGAGGTACACCACATGCTGAAATCCCAGATTTATTGCTGGTCCCCAGAGAGGCCAAGGTTTGGCCTGCAACATCCTCCACTTTTATACATCTCATTTACATCATCTACTCAGAAATGACTTCTCTGATAGTCAGTAACCATAACAATAATGATCATAATGGTCATATGGTAATGGCAAGCTATTTGCTATTTATGGGTCAAGCAATATGCCTCATATTTATATGTTTTAATTTTATTCTCACAACAACCCAGTAAGAGGAATTATTATTCTTGTTTGATCATTAAGTTAAGATTAGAGAGGCTAGATGATTTGTCCAAGGTCACTGGACTGGTAAGTGATGGAATCTTCTGCTCTCTAAATAAAATCTGTGCTTGAGTCACAGCAAGGGCTGTTTGCTGTTTCTCCCCACTCTATCCCCACTCACATTTACATGTCAGCATGGCAGGCATTTTTCTTGGTGCTGGAAGGGTAAAGAAATATGAGTGAGTTATTTATAGTAAAGTGTGCTTAGAGCTTAGTGACAAAGGAATGTATATAAGTGCTATGGAAGATCGAGGCAGAGATACCTAAATTAGATGGGCGTCAGGAGTAGGGCAGTCTTTTCAAAGGAAGAGATCAATGAATATAGTTTTGGAAAACAGTACGAGTGTTACAGGTAGAAAAGGGAGACAAGCTTTGTTTGGGGAAATGCTAAGCATTGTGTTTGAATCCTGATTTATCTCTGCACTAGCTCTAGGGTATGGAAAAAGTTACTTAAACTTTTTGAGCATTGATATACTCATTTTAAAACGAGGCGAATAATTTGTCTCATGCAGGGGTCTGATGAAAGCCAACGTGAAAACATAGGTAGAACACCTAGCTTGTTGCCAGGTATGCAGAAGGCATTTGTAAATGGCGGTGATGGTGGATCGTCGTTATTAACATGATCGAAGGAGGAGGCTTGTGGTAGAGCCCCTGGACAGGTGAGACTGCTGGGGGGCTGCTGAGTAACTGGAGGCAGGAATAATGAAGCCTGGAGACAGAGAAAGGGGCAGATTTGAGAGAGATTTCAGAGGTTGTAAGAGAAATGGAATAATCTGGTGATTGGCTAGATTATAAACGGAGGTAGAGAGAGGAGACATCTTCCAAGTTACTGCCTGAAATGCAGGGGTGGGGACCGCAGAAGAAGAGAATAGATTTGAGCACATCCATTGTTTAGAGCCCATTACCCTGTAGGGTCAGTTCTGTTCAGTTGCTCAGTTGTGTCCGACTCTTTGGGACCCCATGAATCGCAGCACGCCAGGCCTCCCTGTCCATCACCAACTCCCGGAGTTCACTCAAACTCACGTCCATCAAGTCGGTGATACCATCCAGCCATCTCATCCTCTGTCGTCCCCTTCTCCTCCTGCCCCCAATCCCTCCCAGCATCAGGGTGGCCAAGGTATTAGAGTTTCAGCTTCAGCATCAGTCCTTCCAATGAACACCCAGGACTGATTTCCTTTTGGATAGACTGGTTGGACCTCCTTGCAGTCAAAGGGACTCTCAAGAGTCTTCGCCAACACCACAGTTCAAAAGCATCAATTCTTCGGCACTCAGCCTTCTTCACAGTCCAACTCTCACATCCATACGTGACTACTGGAAAAACCATAGCCTTGACTAGACGGACCTTTGTTGGCAAAGTAATGTCTCTGCTTTTCAATATGCTGTGTAGGTTGGTCATAACTTTCCTTCCAAGGAGTAAGCATCTTTTAATTTCATGGCTGCAATCACCATCTGCAGTGATTTTGAAGCCCCCCAAAATAAAGTCTGCCACTGTTTCCCTATCTATTTCCCATGAAGTGATGGGACCAGATGCCATGATCTTAGTTTACTGAATGTTGAGCTTTAAGCCAAGTTTTTCACTCTCCTCTTTCACTTTCATCAAGAGGCTTTTTAGTTCCTCTTCACTTTCTGCCATAAGGATTGTGTCATCTGCATATCTGAGGTTATTGATATTTCTCCCAGAAATCTTGATTCCAGCTTGTGCTTCCTCCAGCCCAGCTTCCTGACCTGCATATAGGTTTCTCAAGAGGCAGGTCAGGTGGTCTGGTATTCCCATCTCTTTCAGAATTTTCCACAGTCAAAGGCTTTGGCATAGTCAATAAAGCAGAAATAGATGTTTTTCTTGCTTTTTCGATGTAGGGTCAGGAGAGTCTTAAACCCCAGTCACTTGGTATTGACAAAGTGACTCTGAGAAGGGGCTCAGCATGGTTGTCAGGGCTGGGAGGAAGATGGTGCCACATATTTTTAACCCCTAACCTCATGTTCCAGGTAATATCTGTGATCTTGAAAAAATGTTAGCATGTTGAGACAGTAACCCTCCAATTATTTGCAATGACACTGTTTCCTTGGTTATAAAGCATCTTTTACTCTCAGGAAGATTCAGAATTAAATACAGAGACAAAGTTAGGATGTCAATAATTCTTGTCTTAAGAGACTTGTGCATATTTGTTACTTGAAATACTTGCTATAAATATTTAATGGAACTGAGTCCATTAGAGTAAACAAGTAACCTTGCTTCCAATATAAATTTGTAGTTGAATTATTAATTTGTGACTTGTGACTTTAAGTTGGAAAAATATAAGGATATGTTAGTAAGTTTAAAAATAGGATTAGAAATCTTACAACATTAAAAAGTATGCTTAATAGCCATGTATAAGAGTAATTTACATTCTTAAAATAGTTGGCTTAGATAGTTGAGATACTTAACATGGAAATAAAATGTATAAATACAGCTTAAAATCTGTCTCTTATACACATCTGATGGCGGAGCCCGATGGGCTGCCATCTGTGGGGTCGCACAGAGTCAGACACGACTGAAGCGACTTAGCAGCAGCAGCATCCCCCTAGAATGTGAACTCTATAAGGACAGGAAATTTTAATACAGTATGTAGTGTTTAATACTGAAGTGTTCGACATATCTTAAGCATCCTGTATGTGATAGTGAATAAGCTGGCTGTGAATGAGATAATGAAATGGTGTTTAATTCTCCCTTGTGCTAAAACCAGTATAACATGCGAGTTTTCTTTTGTCTCTTCAATGAGGAACATATGATTGTGAANCAAGCCTTCCTTAAAAGTCATGTAAAATTGTGTCAGCTGTAAAAACAAAATGATAATATTTGTAAGTGAACTAAAACCTCAAAAAAGGCCTAGACTTTCCATTTTTAATATTAACATATAACTTATTAAAAAATGAAGTCCCTAAATAACCTTTCCTATTTGCAAAAGCCTCTCAAGGTACCAAAACCACATATAACACATTGACATGATATATGCCTAAATTAAAAAGAACATTATGTTTCTCAAATAATATATATTTATATTGTATATATAAATATTTTTTCTATCTATAGATGAAGATCATGGCATCTGATCCCATCACTTCATGGGAAATAGATGGGGAAACAGTGGGGACAGTGTCAGACTTTATTTTTTTGAGCTTCAAAATCACTGCAGATGGTGATTGCAGCCATGAAATTAGAAGACGCTTACTCCTTGGAAGAAAAGTTATGACCAACCTAGATAGTATATTCAAAAGCAGAGACATTACTTTGCCAACAAATGTCTGTCTAGTCAAGGCTATGGTTTTTCCTGTGGTCATGCATGGATGTGAGAGTTGGACTGTGAAGAAGGCTGAGTGCCGAAGAATTGATGCTTTTGAACGTTGGTGTTGGAGAAGACTCTTGAGAGTCCCTTGGACTGCAAGGAGATCCAACCAGTCCATTCTGAAGGAGATCAACCCTGGGATTTCTTTGGAAGGAATGATGCTAAAGCTGAAACTCCAGTACTTTGGCCACTTCATGCGAAGAGTTGACTCATTGGAAAAGACTCTGATGCTGGGAGGGATTGGGGGCAGGAGGAGAAGGGGACGACCNGATCAACCCTGGGATTTCTTTGGAAGGAATGATGCTAAAGCTGAAACTCCAGTACTTTGGCCACTTCATGCGAAGAGTTGACTCATTGGAAAAGACTCTGATGCTGGGAGGGATTGGGGGCAGGAGGAGAAGGGGACGACCGAGGATGAGATGGCTGGATGGCATCACGGACTCGATGGATGTGAGTCTGAGTGAGCTCCGAGAGATGGTGACGGACAGGGAGGACTGGCGTGCTGCGATTCATGGGGTCGCAAAAAGTCGGACACGACTGAGAGACTGAACTGAACTGAAATGTATATATTAAATATAAAGATATAAATAATATATAAAATATATGTTAATATTTACCATATTACTAATAATGTATTCTTCTATATATAATAACTATTCTCAGTATATGCTTTGTGTATGTGTTTATATATTCTTTTTTCCTCTCATAGGAATAGCAATGGTACACAAATACTGCACACTAAGGGTTAGATGGTCTTGTCTGAAAGCTGTTTGCCAAGCCTCTGATATCTAGTAACCCAAATAGAGAACAAAGGGATTTTGCTCTGTGAAGCCTAATTGCCTGCTAAATAAATAAACAGATGCAGTGCTGTACATGTCAAATGAAGGTAAATATTGACCCTGACACCATATGTTTGCTTGGTGCCAGCTGAAGTGTGCTGGCAGGTTTGATAGTCAGGGGGTCCACCAGCCAGCAAGCAGGGCCTAAGTCATTCAGAAGCACAGTCTGGGAAGAGACTGAAATATCAATAAGGCTCTCCTGTTGGTGCCTTAATCCACCACTCCGTTAATTCTTTCACCCAAGTCTACTAGCGAAATCTGAAATCCAGAAAAGGAAAAGTAGCATGGATATTGGTTGCCCAATCTCTGATGGTCCCCTGGGAGCCTTTGTTACATCAGACTGAGGAGGAGCACACCTTTGAATTACTTCACCTTTATCTTAAAAGGGAGCGCTTTTACTCTCATGAGTCAGACCCGTGAGTGTGTAGGAAACAGCAGCAGGCCCGCGTGCTACACAGTGCCCTCCCCACAAGACCACCGGGTGGCGGCGTCCTAGCATCTCCCTCAACCCCTCAGCCTCGCAATGCGGATAATCCTGGCCCTAGTTTTGTCACAGGGTTTAGAGTTCATTATATAACAAGTGAAGTTCATTATATAACAAGTCCTGGAGAAAAGGGCTGCGAGGTTTTGAAAAGCTAGTTACCGTGATTTCCGAGTAACAAGGAGGAACTCTGGAGCACCCCCTCACCCCCCCGCTGCTTCTGTCTCCCTTCCCGCTTCCCACGCCCAGGGTGGCCACAGAAAGGGCAAAGAGAGGGCAGGCTCCCGGCAGCCACGCTGGCTTCTGCAGGGGAAGAAATGCCTTCTTTTCTCCTCATTCTTTTTCAATTAAGAACTCTTAGTAATAGAGTCTCCAAGAAATGGAATTTGCACATTTTAAGGATACACAAAATCATAGAAGCTAAATATTTTCATTTAATAATAGACAAAACTTGTTTCCAAGAAATGGCATAGAGCTCATAAGTAAGTGGTCCTTGAAAAATAGGTATATAGGTTGATTATTTGGTTCCTGGCTATCCCATACAGTTAGAAACATGGGTGTGAGTTTCACACAGGATTACATTTGGCCACCTTTAACAAAAGGCAAACAACCCCCAAAAACAAACAACAAGGGTTTGAACAGGTGGATTTTCTTTCTTCCTTCCTCATAGAGAAGCTGAGACAGGCTGCCCAGGCTGACATAGTGCTTCCATGCGTGCTGGGCAGAGGTTCCTTTCTTGTTCCCCACCACTGTCTTTACCTGGCTGTTTGCGTTCCAGCCATTCCATTCAAATGCCAGCCACCAGCAGAGATGACGGATGTTGCCTGTCTCCTTGCTTCTTGCTAAAGACTTTGAGAAAGATTTTAAAGAGGCTCTCAGGGGCTTCCCTGGTGGCTCAGTGTTAAAGATTCCACCTGCTAATGCAGGACACCTGGGTATGATCCCTGACCCTGGAAGATCCCACAGGCCCTGAGCAACTCAGCCTATGCACGCTACTATCGAGCCCCTGCTCTAGAGCTGAGCCCACCCCGCCGCGGCATCCCAGAGCCGAGCCCCACAGTAAGAGAAGCCGCCGTAACACAAGCCCACACAGAGCACCAGAGAGCAGCCCGCTCTCCTCAACAGGAGGCAGGCCTATGCAACAGGGATGGTCCAGCACAGCTAAAAACAGAAACAAAACTTAAAAAGGGGGGCTCTCAGCAAGTATTATTGAATACTTAACACACCTTACTGGTCAGGTCTGAGCCACATGGTCCAAGCTCAGCTAAAAATTGGGGTTTCGTTTCAGAGGTAGATTATATAGTGTATTTTGCTTTGATATGTCGATAATGGGAAGGTAAATTTATACCTCAAGTTTTCATAAATAGCAAAATCAGAAATATCTTTGGATAAATACGCAGGGACTACCTCTTCTTACCTAATTTGAATCCATTCCACCCATCCTTACTATTAACAGTTTTTTGGAGAAGGAACTAAATCAATTACTTAAAAGCTCTGAATATGTCCCTGGTGGCTCAGAGGTTAAAGTGTCTGCCTCCAATACGGGAGACCTGGGTTCGATCCCTGGGTTGGGAAGATCCCTTGGAGAAGGAAATGGCAATCCACTCCAGTATTCTTGCCTGGAGAATTCCATGGACGGAGAAGCCTAGTAGGTCCACGGGGTCGCAAAGAGTTGGACACAACTGAGCGACTTCACCTTCACCTTCACCTTCACCTTCACCTTCTGAATACGTATGATGCTCCAGGCAGTACCTTGGGTGTTACAGGTAAAAAACAGAATAAGGTGCTGCCTCTGCCTTCAAGCCCCTCGTAGTCTGACAGGGAAGACAGACACATAGAAGAACATTTTAAATTATAATACTATAGTAAAAAATAATCTACACAACCAAAAAATTCACATCATGATTTTCTAGGGTCTTATTTGCCCTTTTATCTTATGTAATATGGATCTAGCTAAAGGAAGATTAATGCTTGCTCAGAACATTCTGTAAGGCTGCAGATTCCACGAAGCCAGAAACCAGGCACAGTTTACTCATCGCTAAGCCTGGAACACAGTAGGCTGTCAACAAGTTCTGACTGAGTAGTAAAATGATTGGAAATATATGAGGAAAAGGGGAGTCCAAGTATCATTTTTAAACTGAATATACAACATGGAAACTTGGTACATGAAAATAGATATTTGTCAAAGATAGAAGGCAGAAGATGATTATTTATCTTGAACAGACGGTCTTCATTTCAGAATATGATTTGCCAAATAGCCCTGTATATTTAAACCATGATTTGGGTAGTAGACATTCGTTGGTTACTCCTACCTTCTTTCTATGCCTCAGTTGCCTAATTTTCCTTCTCAAAGCCCCTATTTGGCGATCCATGTGATTCCAGAGAAGCAAAGGTTGCCTATCACTTGGGAGGTGACTTCTGACCTAGGCTAAGCCATTCAGTACAGTCTCCCTCTAGCCACAGTGATTGTTTCAGGAATGAATGATACCACCATCACCACCAGCATCATCAATAACATGTTCATAGTATATACTAAGTACCAGGCACTGTTCTAAGCACTGTGTTAGTCCATTTAATCCTTATAACAACTACAAGAGGTAGGGACTATTATAACCCTCTCTTGGTGCTACTCTGAATCTCAGAGCTATAAATAGTGAGCTGGGTTGGATTCTGAACTCAGGCAGTTTGGCTGTGGAATCCATGCTCCTAATGACTCCACTGAACTGCATGTGACTCAGACTGGTCTATCAGAGTGAACCCTGGGCCTCCAACTAACAAAGACAGGATGACTGCCTCCCTTTGTGTGGTGTGGACAACAGATATGAGCCTTGGAATTACTCCAGCATCTGATTGCTTCAAGAGAAGTTAGGCTGAGCTGAAGACTAATATGTGGAGGTACTAGAGGTAAAAGGACACCGAGAATCAGAGTCAGTTTTTGAATGATACATGTAATTTGTAGTCAGCAAGGCAATAAACTCTGCTCTAAAGGATGGCTTAAGTTCAGTTTTCAAAAGCATCCCCCTATTATTTGATCTACAAAAAAATTATATACATGCATACTTTCTTATATACATCTGTTGCTGCTGCTGCTGCTGCTGCTGCTAAGTTGCTTCAGTCATGTCCGACTCCGTGCGACCCCATAGACAGCAGCCCACCAGGCTTTCCCGTCCCTGGGATTCTCCAGGCAAGAACACTGGAGTGGGTTGCCATTTCCTTCTCCAACGCATGAAAGTGAAAGGTGAAAGTGAAGTCACTCAGTTGTGTCCGACTCTTCGTGATCCCATGGATTGCAGCTTACCAGGCTCCTCCGTCCATGGGATTTTCCAGGCAAGAGTACTGGAGTGGGGTGCCATTGCCTTCTCCATATATATCTGTTACCTGTAAATATTTACACCTATGTCCTTCACATATATTTACCAATGAACATGGTATAAATACAGAGACATTAGTAGTAGTGAATCAATTATTTAGCAGAAAATAGTATAAACTATTCTAATTATCACTACTACACTTTGTCAATTTTCAAGATGATGTTTTCCCTCATGTTAATATTTCTGAAATTGGGTTATTTTATAAATGATAGTTTCTTCAATTAGTTCTTTCTTGGTGGTAAATTAGATACTAATATAATCAGTGGCAACTTAGATTCAATGAAATATGGTAATTTGATTGTGGTTTGATATATATCCCCTTTTAAATACCACTTTATCCTACCTACAACCTGAACTAAGCACATTCAGATATATATTACTGGTATATACATTATAAGTACATACAACGAAACTTAATTTCATACTTTCCTAGAGTTTTGGGTGATGTTATTTTACATGTGATGGTGAATTGTAAATGAAAAAATAAACAAATTAAGACTGAGGGGAAGGGATCATAATGGAGTAGAAGGACATGGAGCTCATCTTCCCTACAAAATATATACACACAAAATCTACATACAGAACAATTATGATGGAAAATTAACTAGAAACTGACAGAACTCCTATACCATCAAAGCTGCAAGAAGGATCACCATGTAACCAAGGATGATGGAAAAAAGGCATCAATAAAATCAGGATGACTGTTCCTGGGAGGGATTTGTTAGGCCAAGAAGGCCCACGTGGGCAGACGTGTGGGAGTGAGCAGAGTGAGCTATAATTTGGGCATCCCAGTCCTCTGTTTGTACACAGAGGAGACAGCCCTCTTTTCTGCTGAGAAACCCAATAAGACAGATAGAATTGTCAGAGAAACGGTGTCTATACTCAAGAAGAGTGCATGTGTGCTGGGTTGCTAATAATCAGGGTAGAGAGCCCCACACTGGCAGCTGCAACCTCGTGATGCTTATACAACAATTCATCCTCCAAACTCAGAATACACATTCTTTTCAAGCATGAATGGAACATTCTCTAGGATAAATCACATACTAGGTCACAAAACAAGCCTCAACAAATTAAAGAAGATAGAAATTATTTCAAGCATTTTTTCTGATTACCCCAGCATGAAACTAGAAATCAACCACAGAAGGAAAAACTGGGAAAAGAATGAGGAGTGGAGACTAACAACATGCTACTGAAAAACTAATGGGTCAATGACAAAAATCAAAGAAGAAATTAGAAAATGCCTTGAGATGAACCAAAATGAAAGCACAGCATCACAAAGTCGCTAAGATGTGACCAATGTAGGTCTAAGAAGGAAGTTCATGGTGATATTGGCTTTCTTCAATAAAAAAGAAAAATCTCAAGTAAGCAACTTAAAACATCACCTAAAATAATTAGAAAAAGAAGAAAAAACAAACCCAAAATCAGCAGAAGAAAAGAAATAATAGAGACCAAAGAAGAAATAAATAAAATAGAGATTAAAAAATAGAAAAGATCAATAAAACCAACAGCAATTTTCTTTTTTTCTTGATTTTTTTTTTCTTTTTTGTAAATAAACAAAACTGACAAACTTCTAGCCAGGCTCACCAGGAAGAAAATAGAGAGGACTCAAATAAACAAAATAAGAAATGAGAGAGGAGAAATAACAACAGATACCACAGAAATATAAAAAAAAATCATAAGAGACTACTATGAACAGTTACATGTCAACAAATTGGAAAACCTAGAAGAAATAGGCAAGTTTCTAGAAGCATAAAATCTGCTGAAACTGAGTCAAGAAGACACAGATAACTTGAACAGATCATTAGTGAAATACAATTTTTAATAATAATAAAACAAAACTGTGCAAATGGAAGTCCAGGACTAGAGGGCTTCACTGAGTAGTTCTGCCAAACATACCAAGAAAAATTTATACCTATACTTCTCAAATGATTCCAAAAAACTAAAGAGAGGAGGAAACACTCCCAAATTCATTCTGTGAAGCTCCCCTCATCCTGTACCAAAACTAGAGAGACAGAGAAAGAAAGAAAATGACGGGTCAATATCTTTATGAAAAAGGATGCAAAACTCAACAAAATATTAACAAACCAATCCAAAAATACATAAAAAGGATCATACGCCATGATCAAGTTGGATTCATCCTAGGGATACGGTTCAACTTAAGCAAATCAATCAATGTAATATGCCACATTAACAAAAGTTAAGATAAAAACCATATGATCATCTCCATAAATGCAGGAAAAATAAGCAGTTGAAAAATTTCAACATCCCTTCCTAAAAAAAACTCTCACCAAAGTGAGTAGAGTGAGAACATATCTCAACGTGATAAAAGCCATTTATGACAAACACTTACTTGGGTGGACGTGTGGGAGTGAGCAGGGTGGGCTATAATTTGGGCATCCCAGTCCTCTGTTTGTGCACAGAGGAGACAGACCTCTTTTCTGCTGAGAAATCCAACAAGACAGATAGAATTGTCAGAGAAACTGCGTCTATACTCAAGAAGAGTGCACAACACTAAAACACAACATAATACTCAACAGTGAATAGCTGAAAGCCTTCCTACTAAATTTAGGAAAAAAACAAGGATGCCCATTCTCATCAGTCCTATTTAACACAGTACTGGAAGTTCTAGCTATAGCCATCAGATAAGAAAAAGAAATAAAAGGTATACAAATTGGAAGGGAAGAGGTAAAACTGTGTGCAGACTACATGATACACTATATAGCGAAGGCTGAAGTCTCCACACAAAAACTATTAGAAGTAATGAATAAATTCAGTAAGTTACAAGGTTAATATACAGAAATCTGTTGCATTTCTTTACATTAACAAGGAATAACAGAAAGAGAAATTTTTAAAAGTTCCATTTAAAATCATGTCAACAAAAAATTCCTAGTAATAAACAACCAAAGATGTAAAAGACCTGCATGCTGAAAATGACAAAACATTGATAAAGAAATTTAAAGCTGATTCATGGATATGAAAAGATATTGCAAGCTTTCTTGGATTGGAAGAATTAATATTGTTAAAATGGCCATGCTGCCTAAAGCAATGTATAGATTTAATGCAATCAAAATAACCATGTCATTTTTCACAGAATTAGAAAAAACAATTCTAGGATTTATATGCAGCCAAAAGTGGCTCACAACTGCCAAAGCAATGCTGAGGAAAAAAAGAACAAAGCTGGAGACATAAACCTTCCAGATTTCAGACTATACTACCAAACTACAGTAATCAAAACACAATGATATTAACACAAAGACAAACATGTAGATCAATGGAACAGTATAGAGAGCCTAGAAATAAAGCCACACACTCACAATCAATTACACAAAATAGTTGTATAACTGACACAACTATGACAAAGAAGGCAGGAATACACAATGGAGAAAAGACAGTTTCTTCAACAAGTGATACTGGGAAAGCTAGACAGCTACATGCAAATCCATGAAATTAGAACACTCCCTCACACCATAAACAAAAATAAGCTCAAAATGGTTTAAAGACCTAAATATAGTACGTGACAATACAAAACTCCTGGAAGAGAACACAGGAAAAATATTTTTGGCTGTAAATCCATGTTCAACATCACTAATTAAAAGAGAAATGCAAATCAAATTATAATGAGGTACCACCTCACATTGGTCAGAATGGCTATCATCAAAAAGTTCACAAATAATAAATGCTGAAGAGGGTGTGGAGAAAAGGAAACCCTTTTACACTGTGAGGATACTAACTGGTATAGCCACTATGGAAAACAGTATGGAGGTTCCCTGAAAAACGAAAAGTAGAGCTACCATATGGCCCTAAAATCCCATTCCTGGGCATACAGTCAGAAAGGATGAAAACGAATTCAAAAAGATACATGCACCCCAATGTTCATGCAGTATTTACAACAGACAAGACTTGGAAACAACCCAAGTGCCTATTAACAGATAACTGGCTTAAGAAGATGTGACACACACACACACAGTGGAATACGACTCCGTCATAAAAAATGAAGTATTGCCCTTTGTAGGAACATGGATGGACCCAGAGAATATTGTTTAGAGAAGAAAATCAGACAGATAAAGACAAATACTATGTGATATCACTTGCATGTAGAATACAAAATATAATACAAATTAATTTATATACAAAACAGAGACAGACATAGAAAACAAACTTACGGTTACTAAAAGGGAGAAGGAGGGAGGGAAGGACAGACAAATTAACAGTATGGAATTAACAAATAACAAACTACCATGCATAAACAGATAAGCAAGAGGACTTACTGTATCGCTGTATTATAATTTGATTATAATACTGTATACTGTATTATATATTCAATATCTTACAATAAAATGAGGAGGGTATCCAAATAGACTAGGTGGTAGGTACTATGATGAAACTCAAACAGGAATCTCTCCCTTCCTTAAAAACTACTCTTTATGATGTAACCTGCTTAGCAGGGTCTTCAATACTCTTTTTTTCTGACTGGCATTATTTTGATGTATGAGGTAGAATAAGAGGGAGGCTGTTGGTAAAGAATGAACTGTCTCCCTTTAAAAAATTATTCATAGGTAATTAGAAATAACTTTATTTTTTTGAGAGGTAGATTCTAAAGCAGTGATTCTCAAAGTGTAGTTCCCAGCCAGCACCGTCAGCAGCCTCAGGGAAACCTGTGGGAGATGCAGTTCCTCAGGTCCCATTTCAGATCTACTGAATTCAAAACTCCAGGGGAGGGGCTAGCATCCGTCTTTTAACAAGTCTTCCTGGTGGTTCTTCCGCATAGCCTTCAGGGGTTTAAGTAATTAAATTATGCATGTCAATGTTTTGAAGGTGTTTTTTCTTTTTTCAAATTAGTTAACTTTCTGAAGTTTGGAAAATGTAAAATTAAAAAAAGATGACAGAAGACATGGATTGTTTAAATACATCTTCCTGAAGGGAATATGGAGCTTTAAACAGAATGTGGTGTCTGGCATTTTGAAGTGCATGTTTCAGCAAAGGGTGGGGGCCTGTTTAATGTACAGTGAAACTGCTTCTTCCAGGATGAGATTCCTGCAGTCCATTGCAGATGGTCTACATATTTCTATAAAATTATATCTACTCTGAATTTGTTTGTCATTTGACTCATCTACATGGGCTTATTATGACAGAATGTCATCTTGACCAAAGGAAATATTTTTCTAAAAATCTCTGAAGAGAGATCAAAGGTTTTGACATGAGGCTTTAAATAGAGTATACTGTGTTATGCACATGTTAAAGATCTGTATGATTTTCCTGGGGAGAAAAATATTTTTCAGTAGTATCTTGTTAATTTGTATCTCTGGATAGACAGCGAAAGTTTTCCTCCAAAATCCTGTAGACAGTATATGTTCAAATTTTTTGAGACATTACCAAAGGGTTACCCAAGGTGATTCCATCTTATATTCACACCAGCAGTGTATGGAAACACAAATTGTTCCCCGCCCTCACCAATGCTTGTTATGGTGGTGTAGTAGCCATTCTGTTAGGGCATTTTACGGTGATCTGAATTTCACTTTCCTAATGACAAGCAGCACTGAGCATATTTTCAAGCGCTTATTTGCCATCTGCCTATCTTCTGGTCCAGTGATTCCACTCTTTTTATTTCAAAAGAACTAAAAGCACATGTCCACACAAAAACATGGATCCTTGCTATAGACTGAATTCTGTCTCCTCCAAATTTATATGAAAGTGAAAGTGGTGTTCAATTCTTTGTGTCCCCATGGACTATATATATAGTCCGTGGAATTCTCCAGGCCAGAATACTGGAATGGGTAGCCTTTCCCTTCTCCATGGGGTCTTCCCAACCCAGGGATTGAACCCAGGTCTCCTGCATTGCAGGCAGACTCTTTACCAGCTGAGCCACCAGGGAAGCCCAAATTTATATGCTGATGCTCTAACCCCTAAGACAACTGTATGTGGAGATAGAACCTATAAGGAGGTAATTAAAGTTAAAAGGGTCACACGGGTGGGACTCTGATGGAACAAGTTTAGTGTTTTTGTGAGAGAAGACGCACAGAGCTCATGCTCTCCCCAGGAGCTCCTCACAAAGAAGAGGTCATGTGAGCATGCAGTGGGGAGGCAGTCACCTATAAGTCAGGGGAAGGGGTTTCACCAGAAAGGAATCATGCAGGCATCCCAATCTTCCTCTTCCATCATTCAGAACTGTGAGGAAATAAGCATCTTGTTGTTGGAACCACCCAGTCTATAAGCTTTTGTCTTGGCAGCTGGGGCTGAGTAGTACAGTCCTCACAGCAGGATTTGTAGTATTTATATTATCTGTAATAGTAAAAATCTAGAAACCTCTTAAATGAATGGATAAGCAAATTGTGGTAAACACATGTTCAAAGCAATGTTATTGAGTAATACAAATGAACAAGCTATTGATATACACAACAACGTGGATAAATATCAAAAAATTATGCTACAGGAACTAAAACAGACCCCAAAGAAAAGAGTGGGCACTGTTATTCCATTTATATAAGACTCTAGAAAATGTCAATAGCCGATTGTGACAGAAAGATCTGTGGTTGTCTGGGAGGTGAGGTGTGGTGAGGAGTGAGAGGGAGAGATTACAAAGATACAGAAGCGAACTCTAGGGAGTAATAGACAGGTTTACTAGCTTGACCGTGATGATGGTTTCACATATGCATAAGTTAAAACTTACGAATCGTGTACTTTAAATACACACAGTTTACTGTGTGTCACTTACCGTGTTTCTTGAGTCTGCTAGCCTGGCCGAAGTAAAGCCAATCTGATTGGTTTGTAGTGAAGGAAAGTGTGGTGTTTTATTGCAAGGCACCCAACGTAAGGCCAAGGTTAGGAGAACCGGCGGCTCATACTCAAGTCCTACACTCCCCAGTGGCTTTCAGGGAAGGATTTTTATAAAGACTAGGTGAGGGAGAAGGCAGACCTCCTACTGATTAGTTAGAGGTAAAGTAACAGGGTGGTGTTTCAAAANAGTAAACTCAAAACTGGCAAACGGATCATTATACCTGGAACTTATCTTTTGTTTTTTCAAGTTTCAGTTCAGTTCAGTCGCTCAGTTGTGTCCAACTCTTTGCAACCCCATGGACTGCAGTATGCCAGGCCTTCCTCACCATCACCAACTCCCAGAGCTTGCTCAAACTCGTGTCCATCCAATCAGTGATGCCATACAACCATCTCATCCTCTGTCCTCTCCTTCTCCTCCCACCTTCAATCTTTCCCAGCATCAGGGTCTTTTCCAATGAGTTGGTTCTTCACATCAGGTGGCCAAAGTATTGGAGTTTCAGCTTCAACATCAGTCCTTCCAATGAATATTCAGGACTGATCTCCTTTAGAATGGACTGGTTGGATCTCCTTGCAGTCCAAGGGACTCTCAAGAGTCTTCTCCAACACCACAGTTCAAAATGGCCAGGTGTGGGAAGGTCCACAGTAACCATGAGTGGATAATCTCATGGTTCCAGGCCCTGGCTCTGCTCGCTGTATCAGTTTCCCCAGGGAGATCGGGAGGTGTGCTCCAGGAAGGGGCAGGGCACATCAATTCTTCAGCGCTCAGCTTTCTTTACAGTCTAACTTTCACATCCATACATAAACAGTAACCATGAGTGGATAATCTCATGGTTCCAGGCCCTGGCTCTGCTCGCTGTATCAGTTTCCCCAGGGAGATCGGGAGGTGTGCTCCAGGAAGGGGCAGGGCACATCAATTCTTCAGCGCTCAGCTTTCTTTACAGTCTAACTTTCACATCCATACATAAGTACTGGAAAAACGATAGCTTTGACTTTGTCAAAACCATAGACAGGCCTTTGTCGGCAGAGTAATGCCTCTGCTTTTTAATACGCTGTCTAGGTTGGTCATAGCTTTCCTTCCAAGGAGCAAGCATCTGTTAAT
Source organism: Cephalophus harveyi (assembly GCA_006410635.1). Taxonomy (NCBI): domain Eukaryota; kingdom Metazoa; phylum Chordata; class Mammalia; order Artiodactyla; family Bovidae; genus Cephalophus; species Cephalophus harveyi. Next base: position 40,740 of record SJYT01013056.1, read on the forward strand.
TTCATGGCTACAGTCACCACCTGCAGTGATTCTGGAGCCCAAGAAAATAAAGTCTGTCATTGTTTCCATTGTTTCCCTATCTATTTGCCATGAAGTGATGGGACCAGATGCCATGATCTTAGTTTTCTGAATGTTGAGTTTTAAGCCAGCTTTTTCAAGCTTAGGTGGCTCTATTGGATATTGTGGGAAAGAATCAATCTTTCAATCATATTTGGTAATTTGGGTGAGGAATATTATATGACAGAAAAGCTTCCACAAGACAATACACTAAAATCTAGAATAAGAAGAAGTCAGCTCATGGAAGGCAAAACTTTGTCAGTGCAATCCAAAGCTGGACGCACAATTTGGTTAGAAACTCAAACCTGCTCCAATTGGACAGTGAGCTTGAAAGAAAAAAACAGGGTTTGATTCTTAGGTTTAGGTTAAGTTCACACCAAATATAGTGGATTTATTACTCTTTGGGGGTTGTGCTAATTCATGTTTACAGAGAGGCTTTCTACAGAAGGTTCTTTGTAGCAGATCACTATGGGAGGAAATTCCTTCCAAACTTGCATTGTGTATTTCCATTTTACTGTGCTGAGGATGCCAGGTTTTTTTTTTTTTTGTTGTTGTTGTTTGTTTTGTTTTTTACTTCAAACTAGTAACGTCCTAGGCTTTAAGTAAATTGTTCACACTTGGGCTCCGTACCTTAAAAGTGGTAGAGGAGAGAACTCAAAACTGTCTGATGCCCAAACTCTCACTCTTTCTAATACTCAGTATAAAGTAGAGAAGCTTTCTGGCAGGCCTGCCATCAACCATGCCCCGAGCTCTCCCCAGCGTTTCCTCTAACTGCCACTTGCATTAACTCAGCTCTGGTTCACAGCTGGAGAGCGCAGACTGCACCTGCTCAGAAGGCCAGCGGGAGCCCCGTCTCACCCGCAGCTCAGCCTTGGTTGCTTGTGCACGGAAGGAGTGTCCACCAGGGGGCACTGCAGCCCCGGCGCTGTTGTGCCTGCCCGTCCTGGACAGAGCCAGTGGCGCGGAGGGCGTGGGGCTGGGAGCGTCGAGCGCCGGGGTCCGCGCGGAGCCGCGCCCTGCCCCTTCCTAGAGTACGCCTCAGATCTCCCCGGGAAACCGACTCAGCGAAGAGAGCCCGGGCCCGGGGCCGCGAGGGGGGCCGCTCCCGCGCCGCGCGGCTCCCGTGCGGACCCTCCAGCACCTCGCCATTTGACCATCTCTGCTCCGCCCTCCATCCCCAGCCGAGACCCCGCCCCAGAAGGGGCGCCCCCGTCGCGGCCACTGGGTCCCGGCTGGGCTCGCGGGCCTTCGGCAGGCACCCAGGCCCGGCCCGGCTGCACCTGGGCCGCTCGCGCCCGGAGCGCCACCCCTCGCACCGCCGAGATAACTTTCGCGGGAGCCGCCGCGGCCTGGCGCGCCCCGGGGCACACCCCGCTCGCCCGCCGGCCGCGTCCCCGCCGGGCCGCCGGCTCCTCGGCTCACCAGCCTCCCGACCGCCCGCTTCTCTGAATCTCCGGG
>SJYT01013056.1:45579-78277 GCA_006410635.1 Cephalophus harveyi
GCAGCGCTCCGCCGCCCGGGCAGGGGGCTCTCGGCGGGAGAGCTTCAAGTTGGCCACCCGTGATGAACTCGGGGGTCCCCAGACGGGAGCTGTGCCCCGCGACGAACTGACCTCCACTCGCCGGTCGCGGTAAGGAGCCCGAAACCCTTTCGGACCCTCTTCCGGCCTCTCGGTGCGGGTGGGCTGGGGAGGCGGCGGTAGTGGACTGAGGGACGACCCTCGCCACTGCCCCTGCGCTGGGGCCGGGATGTGGTGGGGGCACCCCTGACACAAAGGAACAGCCGAGTCCTCCCGGGTCGGCGAACCGAACCGGGGGCTGCGGGGTGGGGTCGGAGCTGGAAACGCGCGCCCTCTGGGGACCCCGGAGGCGGAGGGGAGGCCGGTGCGTTGCTTCTGCGCTCTGGCGGGCGTAGGTGGAAGGGCCCGCAGGGCTTCTAGGGGCTTCCAAGTCCGAGGAGGGCCGGAGCTCTCGTCCCTTTCTTTTCTTGCCCCTTGACCCCTTTGACAGGCGACTTTTCTCGTCCTCAGGGCTGCGGGAGGGGCCGCGGCGCCCCCGCCTTCGGAGGAGCCGGAGCCGCAGGATGCGCGGGGACTCGCCGCCGCCCTCCGCGCCCAGTTCCGCCGGCGCTTCCCCGGCCGCTCCCGGGCGCTGACGCTTTCCCGGGCTTCCCCGCCCTCCTTACCTTCCGTCCGCGCCGCTCCGGACCCCGCCGGTGACTGGTGCTCTCGGCCTCGCCGCGGCGCCGACAGTCCGTTCATGCCTCGCGTTTGAGGGCAGATTGTTGTTGTTGTTTGTTTTGTTTTTTACTTCAAACTAGTAACGTCCTAGGCTTTAAGTAAATTGTTCACACTTGGGCTCCGTACCTTAAAAGTGGTAGAGGAGAGAACTCAAAACTGTCTGATGCCCAAACTCTCACTCTTTCTAATACTCAGTATAAAGTAGAGAAGCTTTCTGGCAGGCCTGCCATCAACCATGCCCCGAGCTCTCCCCAGCGTTTCCTCTAACTGCCACTTGCATTAACTCAGCTCTGGTTCACAGCTGGAGAGCGCAGACTGCACCTGCTCAGAAGGCCAGCGGGAGCCCCGTCTCACCCGCAGCTCAGCCTTGGTTGCTTGTGCACGGAAGGAGTGTCCACCAGGGGGCACTGCAGCCCCGGCGCTGTTGTGCCTGCCCGTCCTGGACAGAGCCAGTGGCGCGGAGGGCGTGGGGCTGGGAGCGTCGAGCGCCGGGGTCCGCGCGGAGCCGCGCCCTGCCCCTTCCTAGAGTACGCCTCAGATCTCCCCGGGAAACCGACTCAGCGAAGAGAGCCCGGGCCCGGGGCCGCGAGGGGGGCCGCTCCCGCGCCGCGCGGCTCCCGTGCGGACCCTCCAGCACCTCGCCATTTGACCATCTCTGCTCCGCCCTCCATCCCCAGCCGAGACCCCGCCCCAGAAGGGGCGCCCCCGTCGCGGCCACTGGGTCCCGGCTGGGCTCGCGGGCCTTCGGCAGGCACCCAGGCCCGGCCCGGCTGCACCTGGGCCGCTCGCGCCCGGGGCGCCACCCCTCGCACCGCCGAGATAACTTTCGCGGGAGCCGCCGCGGCCTGGCGCGCCCCGGGGCACACCCCGCTCGCCCGCCGGCCGCGTCCCCGCCGGGCCGCCGGCTCCTCGGCTCACCAGCCTCCCGACCGCCCGCTTCTCTGAATCTCCGGGAGGAGCAGCGCTCCGCCGCCCGGGCAGGGGGCTCTCGGCGGGAGAGCTTCAAGTTGGCCACCCGTGATGAACTCGGGGGTCCCCAGACGGGAGCTGTGCCCCGCGACGAACTGACCTCCACTCGCCGGTCGCGGTAAGGAGCCCGAAACCCTTTCGGACCCTCTTCCGGCCTCTCGGTGCTGGCGGGCCGGGGAGGCGGCGGTAGTGGACCGAGGGACGACCCTCGCCATTGCCCCTGCGGTGGGGCCGGGACGTGGCGGGGGCCCCCCTGACACAAAGGAACAGCCGAGTGCTCCCGGGTCGGCGAACCCAACCGGGGGCTGCGGGGTGGGGTCGGAGCTGGAAACGCGCGCCCTCTGGGGACCCCGGAGGCGGAGAGGCGGCCGGTGCGTGGCTTCTGCCCTGCGGCGGGCGTGGGTGGAGGGGGTCGCAGGGGCTTGCAAGTCCGAGGAGGGCCCGGAGCTCTCGTCCCTTTCTTTTCTTGCCCCCTGACCCCTTTGACAGGCGACTTTTCTCGCCCGCAGGGCTGCGGGAGGGGCCGCGGCGCCCCCGCCTTCGGAGGAGCCGGAGCCGCAGGATGCGCGCGGACTCGCCGCCGCCCTCCGCGCCCAGTTCCGCCGGCGCTTCCCCGGCCGCTCCCGGGCGCTGACGCTTCGCCGGGCTTCCCCGCCCTCCTTACCTCGCGGCCGCGCCGCTCCGGACCCCGCCGGTGGCTGGTGCTCTCGGCCTCGCCGCGGCGCGGGCAGTCCGTTCATGCCTCGCGGTTGAGGGCAGGGGCGGCTCAGCGGCTGGGTCGCAGCTTTCTCCGCTGGCCGAGGCCCGCCACAGCCGACATGGGCTGTTTCTGCGCGGTTCCGGAAGAATTCTATTGCGAAGTTTTGCTTCTGAATGAATCCAAGTTAACTCTCACAACCCAGCAACAGGGCATCAAGGTAGGCGCGGGTCGGGCGCGTGTGCCGGGCGAGGCGGTGCGCGGCCGGGAGAGCGAGGGGGTCCGCGGCTTTGTCCCCGCGCCGTCGCCCGGGCGGGGCGTCTCCGCACGGTGGGAAGGCGCGGCCGCCAACCCCCGCGCTCAGGTGCGGGGTGGACGAGTCAGGCCGAGTTAACTTTGAGTCCTTCATCAGGGAGAGTAAGTTTGACGTCTGGCAGGATCGTCCATGCTGCAGCTCTCAGCTGCAATCCACCGTCCTGAAACTGAGACCCAAAGCTCTTCCTTACCTCGTCCTCCTCCCAAAGCAGCTAAGGCCCCCAGAGCTCCCAAAGAGGCGCAGAAATGAATATACAGGCGATCCTCGGCTTTGTGGAACGACTGTTTCTTCCTTGATAGGATTACTGGGAAAGGAAAATAGCTCACTCGTTGAAACACATTTATTAGGTGGTTGCGATTGTGTCGCCTGTGTTTGTGGTTGGGTAATGTTACGTTTGGCCGGAAAATAATTTCCTTTTCCGAAAGTAACCTGGTTTTAGCCCCATGTTTAAGTAAACATCTCTCCAAACGAGGTAATAACTTTGTGCCTCTTAGTAGGTCATTAAAATGCAATTACCTCTATGAACCTGAAGAACCCAAACAAAAAGGATATGGGAGCTTGCACTTCCTTAATTTTGATGGGCTCGTGTTTACGGGTTGACAACCTGAAGGACGCGCCTGCGCGCTGGTTTTGGTCTCGCAACAAGGTAGTTACCTAGAGATGATCGCAGTCCCGAGTGTTTTGTTGTTTTCTCTTTCTCCTTCAGTTTAAAATCACTTCGGCATTTTAGATACCTTAGCTGCTGAGTCTGAGGAGGGGAAATCGTCCTTCCCCCGCCTCTCTCTCGTACAGCAGGCCGTCTGAAAAATAAAGTTAAGGCTGCCAATTGTGTTGTCCTTGTCTTGTCACCGCAGAATTTAATCCTAATGGCGTAGACTCCGGGCATTTCCTTGTGTGAATTAGTTTTTAACATAGCTTAATACGCACTAGAGTAACTGTTCTCCGTCAAAAGTTTCAGCTTTGTATTATTCTTGGTGTACAGAATTCTGATTTTATAGCTTTTTTTTTTTTTTTGTCAGAGAAAGGTAAAAGTGATCAGTTAAAGCCACAAAAATAAAGTTAACCCTTTAGGAAATTGTTTTGAATATTGTTTGCCCTGTAATTGTAATAAGCAAAAGTCAATCAGATTCTCAGTGTTTCCTTTTAAGGTCAATAAAAGACTTTGGGCAAGTGTTCATTGTATACTTTCAGCTCTTTATGTTCCAATTCCCATTCCCCTCCCCACCAACATGAAATCAGGGAAAGAACTTACAAGATGATGTAACATTCTTTGGTGTACTGTGCAAATAAAATTGGCAACACTCACAAAAACATCATACATTTTTGATAACACATAGATTCTCTTTGGCTTTGAAACAATTAGAGAAAGATAACTCATGATCTGATACTAAAGCAACAAAGCAATCTTTCTGAAGTCTGGTCTAAAGTCATCTGGTATGTGAGCTTCCTATTTTATCATGAAAGCCCTATTCCTGTCAGCTGTGAAGCTTGTACATTATTCTGTCAAGAGAGCAGCCAAGACTTGGGATCAAATGGAATAATATTGTCAAAGAAACATGAATCAAAAATCCTGATCCATAATTACTTTTTGTAACCTGATGGTGCTTATCTTGTTTTACAAATAGGTGGAAAATTGGTGAGTGATTCAAAGGCATTCACAACTTTATAATGCTGTTATTTTGGATATATGCCATTTAACTAAACAATAATTTAGGCATGCCTTTGTTCAAAGTAGTCATTTTGCAGCAGGCATGCCCTCTTTCAGTGTCATGAAGCACGCCACAGTTATGTTGATGGCCATATGTATAACACAGATGTCTGCTGAGGTTAACCACATTATCTGTAGCTACTATGCTGCCATAAAAATGCATGTGTTAAGCACCTATCTGCTTGTGCCTGCGTGCTCAGCTGCTCAGTCGTATCCGAGTCTTTGCAACCCTTTGGACTGTAGCCCACCAGGCTCCTCTGTCCACGGGATTCTCCAGGCAAGAATACTGGCGTGGTTTGCCATTTCCTTCTCCAATCTGCTAATGGTATGTACTAAATTAAACACACACGTATATGCTTATAAATGGTGTAATGTATGAACAGCATCTTACATGATATTCAAACACTGAATGAATGTTTGCGCATATTATTGTTTTGTACAGACTTGGCATTTTCTTTAACTCCTACTTTAGTTTGTAAATGAAATAGTAAACAATTACTACAAAGTCAATAGCCAATAACTACTATTATAGTGTTTTCCTTCCAGGATAGTACTGTTGATAATTTTGATTATCGCTAACTAAAGTTAGCTAAGCATATAACATTTTCCCCTGATACTGAAATAGAATTTTTTTCAAAAATATTTTCTCATATTTATTTTGAGATGACCCTTTTTCACATTCTATCTTAGATGAAGACATCTAATCTTGTGTTAAAATTACATATTTTAACCCTTAATGGGAGGAATTTTACTGATTCCTAAACAGTTACTTAATAATTTGGTTGCATTACCATTTTAAGAATGCATTATAAATTAAAAAGATTAGTTGAAGTAAATTTAACTAGAAGGCATAGAAATAAGCTTTGTAAAACATTTTTTCCGCTCTGTACTATTTTGAAAAACACTGTGGATTTGTTTAAACACCAAGTTACTCATTGAAAAGTTAGTTATAAAGTGATTTTTTTCTGCAACTCCGATCAAAGTTTTTCACTGACTTTAGGCAAAAAAATCTACATATTTGTTCCCATGGGAAGCATTTCAGCCTGAGGACAATAGTTACACATCTTATATGTTCAGATTCAAGTGAATGTGAAGTTGCGCAGTCCTGTCTGACTCTGCAACCCCATGGACTGTAGCCTACCAGGCTCCTCCATGGGATTTTCCAGGCAAGAGTCCTGGAGTGGGGTGCCATTTCCTTCTTCAGGGGATCTTCCTGACCCAGGGATCGAACCCAGGTCTCCTGCATTTCAGGCAGACGATTTACCGTCTGAGCTACCAGGGAAGCCCCTTGTTAAGATGAGTAGCATTAATGGAAAATAGTTTTCTGTTTCAAAAATAATTAGAAAAATAAAACCCGGTGTGATAGTCATTCATACTAATAAGATATAGCTGTTTGCCTTCTTAACTTACTTTAGAGGTAACCTTACCTTGTCAAACAGAAAGTCTTTTGCATGCAGATTGTAGTTTGAGCCCTATCCAAGATTTAAAAACCCAAGTTTATATAAACTGAATGCTATTGGTTGTGTGTCAAGCCACACAATAGCTTTTAGCTGTTTGTTCTCTGCTGCTATCTCTGTTGTTTATTTTAGTAGGAATTTCTGCTGTGGTTGGTCTTTTAGTTTTTTGAGCAGTATTTGTTCAGGAAAACGTTTGTTTTGTCCTTTGTAGTTTTCTGTGCTGGGTGAGGTAGAAATCTTTCTTTTTGTTCTCTTGAAAAGCAAAACTTGAATGTGACTCAGGCTACTTTTATTACTTGTCATTTGATTAGCAAAAGATTTTTAGGGAAAAAAAAATCATGAGGTTTTATGATTTAGTCCACAAAATTGCTGCTGCAAATGTGAACTAGATCAGTATTTTCATTTCAGCAAGATTTTAGTCCTCTTGAGTAGTAATGTAATAAACACTGAGGTGCTTGTTTCTCCCTCAGTGTATTTGACTAAATTAATGAAACCAATGTGACAGTAAGATGGAATTTCCTTTAACTTAAAAAAAAAAAAAAGCTTTATTGAGATATACCATCCGATTCACACAGTTAAACCCATCCATTAACTTTTAAATGAAGTTACTTTCTAAATCATCCGGAGGTTCCTGAGGGAATATTATGAATCAGTTTTGATACTTTGATCAGAAACTTCCTAATAAATTAGAAAAGCGGAACTTGGGGATTGAATTATGTGCATCTCTTACCAACAATCGTTTCTTATACTCCGTTTAGATTGGTAAATAAAACATCTAAGAAGACTGAGACAAAAGGGAAAAGCAGTAGTTTTTTGCAAATCGTATTATATTCACATATAGCTATATCTTTTAATACCAATGACATAAGGTACACAGTCAGGGACCTTCTAAACATAGGTTGAAGCAAGTTAACTATACCTCAACATTTCTGGGGTATAAGCATTTCTGGGGTAATAAAAGATTGACTATGAGTCTTGACTGGTTAGTAAGTTACATGTGACTGGGAGAGTATACCTTTTTCACACTGCGTCTAGGTTTCTGAACCTCAAACATGATATCTGTGCCATAACTGTTTAAGATGAACTACTATATAAATGCTCCCTCAAAAATTAAAAAAAAAAATGATTGACTATTTTTTCCAGCTTTATTGAGGTATGATTGACAAATGACATGGTAACATGTTTAAGGAGTACAACTTGATGATATAATACCCATACATATTCTGAAAGGCTTCTCACATCTCACCATTCTTAACACATGCACATCTCACACCTTTCTTTCTTATTGAAAACATGCACATCTCACACCTTTCTTTCTTATTGAGATCTACTACTGTCTTAGCAAATTTCAGTTATATACTATAGCCTTATCCCCTATAGATACCATATTATACCTTTAGATCTTTAGACTTAACTGCCCCCTCAGTTTTACAAGACTTTTTCCTTGAAAAAAAAAAAAAAAAGATTAAAAATGCCATTTATTATCCATGGTTTTAAAGTGATTTAAAAGCAATTTAATGGGGAAAGCATTGTTTGTTACCTTTAGCAGATAATGACTAGCTATCCTTTTCTTACAATTTTCTTGGTTGATGCTGGATCACAGTTTTTGCTGCCCCATTAATATAATTCTCCTTGAATTCTATGATATTAAGCTTAAACTAACTTTAGTTTAATTTCCAGTAGTCAGTGTGGATATGAGAGTTGGACTATAGAGAAAGCTGAGTGCTGAAGAATTGATGCTTTTGAACTGTGGTGTTGGAGAAGACTCTTGAGAGTCCCTTGGACTGCAAGGAGATCCAACCAGTCCATCCTAAAGGAAATCAGTCCTGAATATTCATTGGAAGGACTGATGTTGAAGCTGAAACTTCAATACTTTGGCCACCTGATGCGAAGAACCAACTCATTGGAAAAAGACCCTGATGCTGGGAAAGATTGAAGGCGGGAGGAGAAGGGGACGACAGAGGATGAGATGGTTGGATGGCATCACCGACTCAATGGACATGAGTTTGAATAAACTCCAGGAGTTGGTGATGGACAGGGAGGCCTGGCGTGTTGCAGTCCACGAGGTCACAAAGGGTCGGACACGACTGAGCGACTGAACTGAACTTTGAACTAAATTTAAACTAACACACAGTTTTTGTTGTTTTTGAGCATGGGTGGTATCTTAATCTATTCAGGCTGCTATAACAAAGTACTACAGACTGGGTGGCTTATAAACGAGAGAAATATATTTCTCATAGTTGTAGAGTCTGGAGGTCTGAGATCAGGGGTTCCAGCATGGTTGAGTGAGGGCCCACTTCCAGGTTGAAAACTTGTTGTGCCTTCGTGTGGCAGAAGGGGCTAGGGAGCTCAGTTGGCCTTTTTTTTTTTTAAAGGTACTAATTCTAAAGGCCACACCTCCTAAAGACCATCACTTTGGGGCTTAAGTTTCCAACATGAATTTCAGGAGGACCCAGACATTTAGACCATAGCAGATGGTGATAAAATTAAATCTAAGTTGCAGGGTCAGAAGTTCAGACTCGACTTTCCATTAGATATATTGACAGTGGTTGGTTATTTTTATTACAAAAGGAGACGGGAAACTCATCTTTGGTTCAGTGGTTCATGTCAGGTTGTATCTTGGTGGGGCCAGATAGTTCTTTGTTGCAGGATGCTGTCTGCTCCATTGTAGGATAATTAGCTGTAATTGTAGCTTCTACCCAGGAGATGCCAGTCACACTGCTTGCCTAAGTTGTAACAAGGAAAAATACCCCCAGATGTTGCCAAATGTCTCCTGATAGGTGAAATCACCCTCAGGTGAAAACCACTGCAATGGAGGGTAGCAGCTTCCCTTTTTCTTCTGAATTTGGTACTCAACCTTCCACACTGTAGGCAGATTGACTTTCAGGTGCCTTCTTTTTTCTCTTCTGAAAGAGAATTATATGCCTCATAGGTTAGTGAAAACAATATAAAATCTGTATCTTTAACTTGCTTAATATTCTTAGACTAGCAGGCAGTATACTGGATTGATGAAGAGCATGGACTAGATTTACATATTGGTTCCACTGATTACTTATTAGATGTGAGGCCTTCAGAAAGTTACTTTTCTTCTCCGAATCTCAATTTCCCCATCTGTAAAATGGAAACAAAATAATACCCACTTCATGAATTCATGGTGCCTTGCATATGATAAACACTCAGAAATTGTTGGTCTAGATTCTTCCTCCTTCTTTCCTTGTCCTCTTCTCCTTCTTTGCGTGCTTCCTTCCTGTTTGCATATAAAGTCCAACCATCATTGTTTGAGTTAACATTCTACCTGACCTAGACCTTCAGCAGTTCTGTGTACCCAAATGACTTGCTCTGTGGGTAGAACTGCTCAGTCTTCAAACATACCTGCCTTTCTTGCACCTTATGCTTGGGATTGCTGCTGAGAGGTACCCTTGTGTCTCTCCTTAGCCACACACTCATCTGAACTCATCCTTTAAGACTTAAACTGAGCGTCCCATCTGTTAGAAAGCCTTTAAGGCAGTTTGCCCTGGCAAGGCTAAGTGCTTGTCTGTGCCTTGCACACATCCTGTTACAGCACTTATCACACTGCAAACATTATTTCTAGATGCCTCTCTCTCGCACAGAAGCCCGAGAGCCCTTACCTGTGATCCCAGCAGCTAGAGCTGTACACATGTAATAGATGCATATTCACTGTAATTTGAATAGAAGAATGAATGGAGTATTACTACTGGAATAGGCCAAAGAGGCCATGTTGAAAATCTTCTGGATAATGAGATTCCTTTGCCATTTTATTTTTACTTGAAAAGATCCTAGAATAAAGTGAATCTTACTGTGAGAAATCCTGTTGCCAAGGTACTCTCATTTTCACGCTGATAGTGGGTAGAAAGTGAGATGATGCAGTGAACTGAGCACATGCAGGACGCTGAAGATCTAGCTGAGGAAGAGCTATTTCAGAAAACATGAGCTACACCATTTTTGTGTTACAGAAGTAACTACTGAATCTTTCCAGTCTCTCTTTTAACAGTGTAGCTTTCCCCTTACAGCTTAAGAGTCCTTTGGAAGAAAGGCCTGTTTCAAGATGGGATAATAGATCCTCACACTTTAGTTGCTTTTCTTCCCTTGTCTCTGATTCTTTTAACCATTGGACAACAGTGTCAGTTGGTTTCATAGTGTGGGTTTACACAATTGGGGACCATTGGTGTAATTTTTAATCTTGCTGTGCTGCCAATTTTACTGCTAAAGCTGCATAAACCTCATCTGACACTACTCTGAGGGCTTCCCTGGTGGCTCAGAGGTTAAAGCGTCTGCCTCCAATGTGGGAGACCTGGGTTCGATCCCTGGGTCGGGAAGATCCCCTGGAGAAGGAAATGGCAATCTACTCCAGTATTCTTGCCTGGAGAATCCCGTCCTCTGAGGCATAATGGAAAAGACAGGGTCAAAGTGAAATACTCGATTTTTATGACAAATGAGAAGTTTTTCATTCTGATGCACAATGGGTTTTTCTGCAGGCCTGTTATAAACAGGACAGGTCAGATGTCAGATTTGCCATAAACCTTCAAAGTATCTGCCTGCAATGCAGGAGACCTGGGTTCGATCCCTGGGTTGCAAAGATCCCTTAGAGAAGGGAATGGCAACCCACTTCAGTATTCTTGCCTGGAAAATCCCATGGACAGAGGAGCCTGGCGGACTACAGTCCCTAGGGTCGCGAAGAGTCGGACATGACTGAGCAGCTAAGCATGCACGCACCCCACCTTCTCTGGGATTGACTTTTTTGGCCGAGCTTTGTCTCTGATATTTTAGCCACGTGTAAAGCTCGTCCTTAATGCTCCAGTCAGCCTGCTTTGGGTGGTAAGAGTAACTGCCATTTGCTCCTGTGTCACAAGATTTGTTTCTAAGTCTCATATATTAAATTTAACCAGGCCCCTGTTATCACTTGTTTGGATCTAGACTAGGTGTGTTAAGGTCAGGGACCAGCCAGTGTAGTTTGTGACTCAAAGCCTGTAACCATAGTTTGGAAAGTCTGTAGCATTCTCAGAAATGTGGATTGCATTCCTTGCCCTCTGAACCATGTATTTCCTGTTTTATTTTTTTTCTTTTTTAAAGTGAAATAGTCACTTTTCCTTAGTGCCGCCTATTGTTCATCCATTTCTCTGTAACTGAACACTCTTGCTGAGTCTCCAAAGGCTGAGATGGCTCTTGCAAGTAATTCACTGAAGTCAAGAGGGGACCTGGCAGTGGTTTCCAAATGGGTGAGAAATTTGTTTTCAAGGATACTGATGTGCCAAGTGGAGATGAATGCAGCCCAGGAGACCTGAAAAGTGCTGAGCGCTAGACCCTATGGACAGTGACTGAAAGGTCAGATGTCAGAGGAGGAATGAGCCGAATGAGACCAAGGAGGGAACTAAATGCGGCAGCAGATTGTTGAGAAGGACCCTGTTCGGAGCACGTGAGGCAGCTCTGTTAGTGACGCTGAGCACTGCCGGCTTTGTGGCCGTGGGGTCCTGGAGGTTGCTGAGAAAGTACCTTGTTTAGAATACATCTTTGCGTAGGAACAGTGACGTGAGTCGGGGGTCAAGTTCCTGAGCTAGCGCATGGAGACTGTGAGTTTTCATTTTTTTATTGATTTAAAGAAAATTCCACCCCCCGCCCCCCAAAATGTATGTATGTGGCTGTGCCGGGTCTTCGTTGTGTCTCTCCGGATCTTTAGTTGCTGCACGTGGGATCTAGTTCCCTGACTGGCGATGGAACCTGGGCCCCTGCCTTGCGAGTGGAGTCTTAGCCGCTGGACCACCAGAGAAGTCCCCCTGTTTGAGTTTTTAAACACTCGGGTCCCACCTTGCCCTTCGTTTGGAGCTGTGTTTGAGAAGCAATCTTGGAGCCTCTCCTGCCTTGTCACTTGTCAAAATTGGCTTTTATCCACCATTCTCACTGCTCCCACTTTGTACTGGAACCATCCTACTAACTGGGGTGCTGTGTGGTCATTTTTGGTCTCCTCGCGTCCCCTACCATGCCCTGTGTTTAAATCCTGAAATAACTGATCTTGTGATGGACCACAGGACTCTTCTTTCCTCATCTGTAAGCTGTAGGGTGGGAAAACCGCCTCATGGAATGACTACAAATTTGAGAAAAGACTTTTAAGCACATAGCCTAAAAGGTACTCATGTTGGCAGGCGAGTTCTTTACCCTAGCGTCACCTGGGAAGCCCCCTAAAATGATAGCTGTCATTATGTATGATCTGTTATTTGCCTTCCCCCCCCCCACCCCTGCTGAATTCCAGTTTAGGATATCTTACCTCCCCAACCCTGCCCAAAGTGGTCCTGGATCTCTGAGAGGCATGGATGGGTTGGTTGTTAGAAGCAGGAAAACAGTGGTTCAATATCCATAGATACCAGTGATTTTTCAGATCTCTGTATTTTTACTCACATTGCCTCAGCTACCACTGGGATGCTGAAACTTTGCATCTGTACCCCTAGTGAGACTTCCTGCCTCTTATCTGACTTGAGTCTCTGACTGCCTGCTGGAGGTCACAGTAGATGTCTCAGCCCTTCTTTTCCCTCCAGACTCTGTCTTCTGGTGCTGCCTAGTTTGGTCAATGAGGCCGCACTCGGTCTTGATCAGTTAAGATACTTTGATTCTCGGTTGCAGAGATTTCATTGCAGATTCTTTTAACATGAAGAGGTTTGTTTGCTCTGATCAGGTTCCCAGTTTCTCTTCATCTCTTCTGTGCTCTGTCATCCTGGGAATCAGGGTCATATGCAGGTGGTAGCAGATGGGTAAATGGTTCTAGAGTTGATACTTGTACGTGGCAGTATGTGAGATGGGAGTGGAGACAGGCTCTGTTGTAGGAGGGAAGACTCTTTCTCCCGAAGTTCACCAGCAGACTTGCCCTTGTGTCTTTCAGCAAAGAGTCTTGTGGCTGTTCTTGAACCACAGTGGCGATGGGGTCACCTTTAGGGTGACAGGTTCTGCTTGGGGCTGGGTAGGGGTGGAATTCTTTCCTAAGGGAAAGGGGAAGGGGTTCAGGCAGGAGGGAAGGTGGTCAGGATTGTCAGGATTCTGGCACCTGGGCTCTCCTTAAATTTCCACATCCTTCCAGATGTTGGAATTCTACCACTTCAGTATGTTCCAGGTTTGTCTCTTCTCCCCTCTTCTGATGCTTTCTGCCCGGGTCCAGATTGCTCTCAGTTCTCCGCTGGATGGCTGCTGCAGCTTCTCAGTCTCTTTGGCTTAGTTTATATTCTGAACACGAGGGCCGCACCTTGGCCCTTCATGATGAGACCCCATGTCTAGCTGACCTTACTCCCACCACCTGCCATATCCTTGTGGATTCTGGCCGAGGCAAGCTGCTTTCTAGTCTGAATTCTCTATCTTCCCTCTTATCCTGGTCTTTTTCTGCTTGGAAAGCCTCACCCCACCTCCTCTTGTTTGAGTGAAGTCCGTGTTCTCATCAAGCAGGGTTTTGCTCAGGTGCCACTTTCTCTGAAGGCCCTCTCCTAATCTGAATTAAGCCTGCATTTCACTGCAGGAATTTCTGCCCACCTCACCCGGAGCAATATCGGAAGATGATGAAGGCGTGGGTCTTGGTCATAGATAACTCTTGCTTCAGGTCTCTCTTCCGTGTGTTAGTACTGTAACCATGGCCAAGTCACTACCCTCAGAGTCAGCTTCCTGTTCTAGAAAATGAGGGTCAAATTCTCCACCTTATCCTGAGTACTATGCATAACCCTTAGCCCCATGCCGAATGAGTGGGAGCTGTTGTGATAGACATAGAAAGCCTTGAGGGAGGGGAGTATATCTCTTTTATGGGATCCCCAGGTCAAGCTGAGTTGAATCAATGAATGATTGTGGACTGGCTGAATTATTCTGAATAAGGCAAGGTACTTCCAGATTGATATAAGCAATGAATCTGAGAAGGAAAAGACATCTTTTCGCCTTGATACTTTCTAGGTTCCCTGGGTACACGTGTACCTGTTTGACTCCTAATTTCTTACTTAATTTTTAAAAACAGTTTTATGGAGATGTACATCACATACCTTATAATTTACCCATTTAAGATGTGTAATTCAGTGGTTTTTCATGTATTTACAGAGTTGTGCAACCTTCATCAAAATGAGTTTTAGAACATTTCATCACTCCAAAAGAAATCTTATTAGCAGTCACACCTCCTTTCCTCCCCACCCTCCTACCCGGTCCAGCTAGTCAACCACTCATCTGTCTCTGTAGATTTGTATATTCTGGACATTCCTTATAAATGTATTCATATAATATGTGGTCTTTTGTGCCTGGCTTTTTAACCTTGCATTCACTCATAATGTATGTATCAGTATTTCATGCCCTATTATTGCTGAATAATAGTCCATTGCATAGATATGCCATATTTGTCCATTCATCAGTTGATGGATTTTGGCTATTACAAATAATTTTGCTATGAAGATTCATGTATAAGTCTTTATGTGAACATAATGTTTTAGTTTCTCTTGCATATATACCTAAGAGTGAAATTGCTGGATCATAGCAGCAATTAATAGTCTGGGGAACTTGCAAGCTGTTTTCCGCAGTAGCTGCACCATTTTCAATTCCCACCAGCAATATCTGAAAGTGAAGGTGTTAGTTGCTCAGTCGTGTGTGACTCTGTGACCCTCCGGACTGTAGCCCACCAGGCTTCTCTGTCCATGGGATTCTCCAGGCAAGAATCCTTGGGTTTCCGTTCCCTTTTCCAGGGGATCTTCCTGAGCCAGAGATCGAACCAGATCTCCTGTATTGCAGGTAGGTTCTTTCCTGTCTGAGCCACCAGGGAAGCCCAGCAATGTCTACGGGTTCCAATTTTCCCCACATTCTCACCAACACTTGCTTTAATCTTTTTGATTATTACTAACCTTTTGGATGTGAAGTGGTATCTCACTGTCATTTTGATTTGCATTTTCCTGAAAATTAGTGATGTGAGCATCTTTTCATATGTTTGTTGGCCATTTGTATATCTTTGTAGAAGTATCTATAGTTTGTTCATTAAAAAAACGGAGTTATTTTCCTTTTTATCGTTAAGTGTTTGCTCTGTGTGTATAGTATATTGTTGTTCGGTTGTCCAGCCGTGTCCAGCTCTTCTTGATCTCATGGCAAGTTTTTTTTTTTTTCTGTCAGATTCTGGATTTGGAAATGTTTTCTCCTATTCTGTGGGATCTAAAAATTTTTTCTTGACAATGTTCTTTCATATACAAAAGTTTTAAATTTTGATGAGTCCAATTATCTTTCCTTTTGTTTCCTGTGTTTTGGGGGTCATATTTGAGTGACCATTACTTACTCAAAGGTTATGAAGATTTACTTCTTTTTTTTTTTTTTTTCTAGGAGTTTTATGGCTTTAACTCTTACACTTAGGGGTGTGATCTTTTCTTCATTCTTTTGCATGTGGATATCCATTTGTCCTAGCTCATTTGTTGAAAAAGCTAATTTTTTTAGTTATCAAAAGTCAATTGACAATAAATTAAAGGTTAATTTCTGGACTCACAATTCTGTTCCCTTGACATACCTACCTATACCTCTTGTTTATTTTTACTACTTCCTTGGTAGGGTAGATGTGTATAATTCAGCAGAGAAAGCACTCCCAGTTAAAACAAATTTGACATTTAATATTTTGAGCAAAATTTCCTGTAAACTTCAAGGTGGCAGTAAAATATTGTATATTTTATCCACTCTTAAATCCACGGGAAGAGTGGCAGGCACGTGGTGGTGCCCAGTAAATATTCGTCATATTTGAAGAAGGATTGATAGAAGGATTGTTTTAGTCATGCTGCTGTTGCTTTTGTAAATTGAAACCTTGGTTGTTGAATATTTAGATTTCCAAAATCTTTTCTCTATAAGCTTTGAGTGTTGCTGTTCATGTGTGAAGGATTTGCCCTTGGTTCTTCCAGACTCTTTCTGTAAATTACTTGATAGAGGGCTGGAAAAGAGTATTAGCATATGTTTTATGAATAACTCTGTCAGTTTCGGTAGTTAAGGGTGTAGTATGTTAGGAAAGTTAATGTCATTTAGATAGGTATGTGGATTTCATCTATTACCTTGCAACACACTGAGAAATTGCTAGATATTGGTCCTGAGCAGTGGAACATGCAGTGTTCTCCCCCTGGGAACGTGATGTAGATGGCTGGAAGATCATCACTTCTGAACGCCCACACCCTCTCTCATCCTCATGGCTTTCTTTCAGCCTTGAACTTCCAGGAGTGCGAGTGTGATTGCAGCTTAAAACCTGGAGAACAACTGTGGCTTCATGGACCTGGACTAACATCACCTATGGCCGAGGGAAGTGGTAGCACATCTTAGTGGTATTGAAACTGGTGAAATATTATGCCACAGGGGATGTTAGTCCAGTTCCATGAAGCCACAGTTGCTCTGTAGGTTTTAATACGCAGTCATATTAGGAATCCTGCTTATTTAACTTGTATGCAGAGTACATCATGAGAAACGCTGGGCTGGATGAAGCACAAGCTGGAATCAAGATTGCCGGGAGAAATATCAATAACCTCAGATATGCAGATGACACCATCCTTATGGCAGAAAACAAAGAAGAACTAAAGAGCCTCTTGATGAAAGTGAAAGAGGAGAGTGAAAAAGTTGGCTGAAAATTCAACATTCAGAAAACTAAGGTCATGGCATGTGGTCCCATCACTTCATGACAAATAGATGGGGAAACAGTGGAAACAGTGAGAGACTTTATTTTTGGAGGTTCCAAAATCACTGCAGATGGTGACTGCAGCCATAAAATTAAAAGATGCTTACTCCTTGTAAGGAAAGCTATGACCAACTTAGACAGCATATTAAAAAGCAGAGACATTACTTTGCCAACAAAGGTCCGTCTAGTCAAAGCTATGGTTTTTCCAGTAGCCATGTATAGATGTGAGAGTTGGACTGTGAAGAAAGCTGAGCACCAAAGAAGTGAAGCTTTTGAACTGTGGTGTTGGAGAAGACTCTTGAGAGTCCCTTGGACTGCAAGGAGATACAACCAGTCAATCCTAATGGAAATCAGTCCTGAATATTCATTGGAAGGACTGATGTTGAAGCTGAAACTCCAGTATTTTGGCCACCTGATGTGAAGAACTGACTCATTGGAAAAGACCCTGATGCTGGGAAAGATTGAAGGTGGGAGGAGAAGGGGATGACAGAGGATGAGATGGTTGGGTGGCATCACTGATTCAATGGACATGAGTTTGAGTAAACTCTGGGAGTTGGTGATGGACAGGGAGGCCTGGTGTGCTGCAGTCCATGGGGTCACAAAGAGTCGGACACGGCTGAGCAACTGAACTGAACTGATTCAAACACTTCACAAATCCCAGTAGATATTCAGGCTGCAGGCAGTTTCCTCTGTGATGAAAATCTCAAGTGTCTAGAATCTCGATAATGCCACCGCTGTGGGTGACAAAATCTTTCACACAAACTGGTTGTTGCGTGTTGCTGCTTTTTCTGCCAGTCACTCATTCTTTTGCCCGGTAGTTCATGTCTGGTTCTCTGCCCCAAACCTGACTGTGGTCATACGTCCTCAGGTAATGCAGCCCTGCAGTGCCTGTCCCCAAGGGCAGCAGACACGCGGGGAGGATGTGGGAGAGGTGGCAAGCATTACAACAGACTGACTTCACTTCCCCTAGGAAGGCAGACTAGGCGCGGGCATTTAGAATCATCTAATGCAGCCCTCCCATCGGACAGCTGAGGGGGCAGGGACCCAGTGAGGGGCAGTGGTTTGCCAGAGCCCAGTACGTGGTCCTGGAACCCTGTCTTTGGTTTCCTGTCTGCAGATTGCTCAGTGCTCACCCGCCCTCAGTTTCTTCGAAGTGTGCAAGGAACAGCTGGGAGCTGATTATAGGGGAAGAGGTCAGAACTGATTGAAAATCGTTTAGGTTTGCTGCCAATCTCATCTCCTCTCATGCTGCCAACCCTTCACACACAAACTGGTTGTTGCGTGTTGCTGCTTTTTCTGCCAGTCACTCATTCTTTTGCCCGGTAGTTCATGTCTGGTTCTCTGCCCCAAACCTGACTGTGGTCATACGTCCTCAGGTAATGCAGCCCTGCAGTGCCTGTCCCCAAGGGCAGCAGACACGCGGGGAGGATGTGGGAGAGGTGGCAAGCATTACAACAGACTGACTTTCACTTCCCCTAGGAAGGCAGACTAGGCGCGGGCATTTAGAATCATCTAATGCAGCCCTCCCATCAGACAGCTGAGGGGGCAGGGACCCAGTGAGGGGCAGTGGTTTGCCAGAGCCCAGTATGTGGTCCTGGAACCCTGTCTTTGGTTTCCTATCTGCAGATTTCTCAGTGCTCACCCGCCCTCAGTTTCTTCGAAGTGTGCAAGGAACAGCTGGGAGCTGATTATAGGGGAAGAGGTCAGAACTGATTGAAAATCGTTTAGGTTTGCTGCCAATCTCATCTCCTCTCATGCTGCCAACCCTTCCCGTTTCCTCCCTCTCCTCCTTACATCAAGTCCTTCTGGGCCCGCATCTGGCTTGAGTGCCTTCTACAGTCTGGCATTTGGATTTGTGCAGCTCTTTCTGGGTAGATTATATGAGGGAGAGACTCTTTTGTCTCAAAGAATCTCCCCCCACCGCCCCCCAATTTGGGAGTTTGCTTATGTGGAATTTCTTTTCAGAATGATACTAACTGCATTGCATTTTATTTTATTTTTTTACTTTCTGGAAGATGCTTGTTTATTTAAAAGGCTTAGAATAATGTATGGTTATGGCTATGGTTTTAGAGCTCGTATCACTCAGAGTTTTTCCTTAGTTTCTGTTTTGTAAAGTCTTTACCTTGAATGCTTATAGCTCCATTCTGGTATCTCTCCAGGAAAGAAAATTAAAGACTGATTAGTGACCCTTCTTATTGCCTGAGGGAGGGTGCTAGAGAGGAAAGTAGAAAGGTAAAATTGCTCTTTCGTTGAAAGGTTTCAGATGAGCCAGTCATCAGGAGGCTAATAGATCTTTACCCCGATAACGATTATTTCATGCATCTGCTGCTGTTTACAAGGGCACTTTGAGGTTGTGCAAATTTTCCTGAATTCCTCAGGGAACCAGCTTCTGTTTCTTTCAGACAGTGTTTTTACATAATGTTCTGGGGTACAACTTCTTATTTGAAGATAAATAGGTTTTGAGTGTGAGGGTATATGGTGGTCTGGACCAGTGCTGTGTGTCTGTAATTTTAAGTATGGATTTGTGAACTCACTTTTATAAGAATTTATTCAGAGCTTGTGTACCCAGTAGCACCCAGGATTTCTGGTGGGGATGATGAAATCGAGGGAAGACTCTAGCCTTTTTTTCCTTCAAACATAAGTATGGGTGTATTTAATTCTATCAAATGCATAAAAGATAGTAATTACATAGCCACAAGTCTTTTGTTCAATGATGATTTGATTCATAAGCATTTGAATGAAATTTACATAGTTTTACATCCATACTGTTGAATTTTTAAATACTGTAAGTAAAAAAGCCTCCCGAATAACCAATTCTTATATTTCCTATTTATCCCTTTATGTATCCACACTTTAAAAAGTTATAAACTGAACGTTACACAGAACATGTAAGTTGTATTTAAAAACCTGAGTTTTAAAAATTGTTGTACCCCAATATGATTCAGAAAAGTCCCAATGCTGACAAGTGCTGTCCTAGGTGGCAAATTGGAGGAGGGGATAAAAGAGACAGAAACAAGTTTTCTGTCTTAATATTTACTAACCCTCTCTGTTAAAAATGGTAATGTCATGAGAAATGACAGTTTAGGTTTAATATGAGTAATGGAGTTTGCTTCACAGTTAAGAGAAGTTTGAAAAGTTAAAAGAAATTTAAGTTTTAGGTGGAAAGACAATATTTACTTATAAAAACAGCATTCAATACAATTCATAAATAAGTACTGGGTTATATAATGGAGATTTTAAGAGGTATAGACATCCTTATAAGAAATGATGTTTCTTATATACTGAGGTGGATCGGTTAATCAGGAAAGGTATTTTAGAAGAAGTGAATATAGATTCACCTGAAACCCTTGAGGCTAGATGTGTTTGAAGGTTCAAAATCTTTCAGATTCTAGCAAGGTAGTATGGTATATAAATGCTCCATTATGCAATATCCCTGGCCAGGTTTAGGGTGATACCTCTTAAAACAAACACAGTAATATTTGCACAACTCATCATTTGAATATTCACAATAAGTGGGGGTAAATAGAGACTTCAAGTTGCCTTCTTCCAGATTTTGTCTCTGTATTAGTTAACTATTATCTAGTCATCTTTCATCTTGTCTGACTCTTTGCAATGCCATGGACCGTAGCCTGCCAGGTTTCTCTGTCCATGGAATTTTCTAGGCAAGAATACTGTCATTTCCTTCTTCAGGGAATCTTCCTGACCCAGGGATCAAACCCATGTCTCCTGCATCTCCAGCACTGGCAGGTGGATTCTTACCACTGGCGCCACCTGGGAAGCCCCAGGTGTGTATCTATGGCTGTGTGCCAAATTACATCAAAAACTTAGCAGCTTAGAAGAATGAACGTTATCCTGTACAGATTCTCTGGGTCCAGAATCCAGGAGCAGCTTCACTGGATGATTCTGGTTCAGGTTTTTCTGAGGCTGCACTCAAACTGTGTCTGAGGCATCAGTCAAAGGGAAGCAGATGGTGGGACTGCTTCTAAGCCTGCTCACGGGCTTGTTAGTAGGTTGCGGTTCCTCACCACGTGAGCCTGAGTGTCCCCACAACATGGTAGCTGGCTTGCTCCAAAGCAAGTAATCTTAGAAAAACCAAGATGGAAGCCCTAGTTGTATATGACATCTGTTATTATGCTTATGTGGTATTTTGTTGGTCATACTAGCCAATCCTGGAGTGAGAGGGGACTGTATGAGGGTGTGAATACTGGGAGGCAGAGATCACTAGGAGACATCTGGGAGAGGGACTGCCATAGTTACCAAGTGAGTTTTGGCATCAAACTTTAGATAAAGTTTTCAGTTTTTGTATCTTTTTGGGTTCTGAATTCCTATAGACTCTGGCCTCCTCAAAGTGATGATTTGTGAGGATGATCCATGGCTCTGAAGGTGGTCTAGGACTGCAGGATAGCATAAACTAAAGAAATGACTTTGGTGGAGGAAGACGAAGAGTGTCTAGGGAATACATAGACTCATGGTCTGCTCTGTGCCAGGCACTGTACCTGACGTGGGGAATAAAGAGGTGAATTAGGTGGTGCCAGTGGTAAAGAACCCACCTGCCAATGCAGAGGATATAAGAGACGTGGGTTCCATCTCTGGGTCGGGAAGATCCCATGGGGGAGGGCATGGCAGCCCACTCCAGTATTCTTGCCTGGGAATCCCATGGACAGACGAGCCTGGGGAGGCTACAGTCCATGGGGTTGCAAAGAATCGGACATGACTAAAGTGACTTAGCAGGCAAGCAGACAGGCAGATACATTATTAACCATCTGGAGCTAGAATTTTGATTTGAGAAAATTCTAGAGTTTTGCTTTGAAGATACCTGTATTGTCTACAGTGAGAAAGACAGCATAGTTAGAAATCTTGCATAGTGAGAGAATATAGACTCAGAAAATCTGCATTTTTCTGCCAGCTCCTTCATTTCCTATCTTGCAAAAGTCAATATTGTGGAGCCTTAATTTTATCTTTCCATTTGCGAAATTAAATCGGTGGTTACGTTATTCCATCAATATCAAAGTATTATGAGGCTCAGTTGTTGTTCAGTTGCTCAGTTGTGGCTGACTCTTTGCGACCCTATGGACTGCAGCATACCAGGCTTCCCTGTCTTTCACTCTGTCCTGGAGTTTGCTCAAACTCATGTCCATTGCGTCAGGGATGCCATGCCATCATCTTCTCTGTCGCCCCTTTCTCCTCTTGCCCTCACTCTTCCCTGGCATTGGGTCTTTTCTGGTAAGTTGGGCTCTTTGCATCAGGTGGCCAAAGTATTGGAGCTTCAGCATCAGTCTTTCCAATGAATATTCAGGGTTGATTTCTTTTAGGATTAACTGGTTTGATCTCCTTGCAGTCCAAGGGACTCTCAAGAGTCTTCTTCAACACTACAGTTCAAAAGCATCAACTCTTTGGCTCTCAACTTTCTTTATAGTCTAATGCTCACATTCATACATGACTACTGGAAAAACCATAGCTTTGACCATATGGACCTTTGTTGGCAAAGTGATGTCGCTCTCTCTGCTTTTTAATACACTATCTAGGTTTGTCATAGCTTTTTTTCCAAGGAGCAAGCATCTTTTAATTTCGTGGCTGCAGTCACTGTCTACAGTGATTTTGGAGCCCAAGAAAATAAAATCTGACACTGTTTTCACTCTTTCCCCACCTATTTGCCATGAAGTGATGGGACCAGGTGCCATGATCTTAGTTTTTTGAGTGTTGAGCTTTAAGCCCGCTTTCCCCCTCTCCTCTTTGACCTTTATTAAGAGGCTCTTTAGTTCTTCTTTGCTTTCTGCCATAAGGATGGTGTCATTTGCATATCTGAGATTATTGATATTTCTCCCAGCAGTCTTGATTCCAGCTTGTGATTCATCCAGCTTGGCATTTCACATGATTTACTCTGCATGTAAGTTAAATAAACAGGGTAACAATATACAGCCTTGACATACTCCTTTCCCAATTTGGAACCAGTCCATTGTTCCATGTCCAGTTCTAACTGTTGTTTCTCGACTTGGATGCAGGTTTCTCAGCAGGCAGGTAAGGTGGTCTGGTATTCCCATCTCTTGAAGAATTTTCCAGTTTGTTGTGATCCACACAGTCAAAGACTTTGGCATAGTTAATGAAGCAGAAGTAGATGTTTTCCTGGAGTTCCTTGTGAGGCTCAAAGGAAGATAATGGCTGTAAAAATCTTGCAAAATTTTAAGGTGCTCTGGAGTGTTGATTATTATTGTGGCTTTGGCATTTATTAACTAATGACCTTTGGCATCAGTCTCATCACCAGTGAAATGAGGGTGATAATACTGTCTATTTCATATTTGCTCTGGTGTTTGAATGAAATAAAACATGTAAGAACTGAGAATAGTGTCTGGCACATGATAACATGAGAAATAACAAATAAATATTAACTATTATTATTATGTCAGTATAGTACTAAGTACAGTACAGTACTTATGTAGTATACTTATGTATACTACTTATGTAGTATATAGTACAGTATAGTACTTATACTAAGTATAGTACAGTATAGTACTAAGCCTTATATTGATTAAAAGAAAAATGAAATGATTTATAATGTCCTTAGAAAGTTTGAAACCATGAGACAAATTACAGTTTTCCTTTAAACGCTTTTTTATTATTTTGCATTTGCTGTCTAGAAAACTGATTTATTGGGTTGGACAGAGATTACTTTGAAAACAACTGCCAGCTTCCTTCCTCCTCCTTTTCCTCTCTTTATCTCTTTTTTTTATGTTGACCTTCATGTACAGCTTTTCACATTTTGAAGGTCATAGCTGAAAATAAATCCCTTTGCTTTTCTGGTAATCCAGTAGTCAGATTACCTGTCCAAGCAGAAAGAACTAAGTTCAATTTAGAGCTAAGTTCACGTGATGAAGATGTGTTTCAAAAATGAAGCTTAGATATGGAAGCCTGGAAGAATTTACTCATTAAAATTCCTTTTTGGATTAAATTATATGTCAAAAATGAGGACTTGCAATTTTGTTGATTTCTGTGATGAAGACAGTTTGTTATGATTTAGTCTTTGTAAGAATCTGAATAGCCTTCTTTTGAGGATCATGAGAACTTCCACAAATCATTATTTTCTAGAATCTTTGTCTGGCAAACCCTGAAGAACTTTCCCTTAGAATGCCTTTATGCCATTACATGCACCCAGGGAGAGTGAGCCGTGACAGTGTCATGGAAACATCAGTATTGACACTGGCATTTTAGTGACCCCCCCCAAACAACAGCTATAAAGGAAGCCAGACCCCAGGCTGACAGCAGATCAATTGCTTTATGTCACAAATTTCCTTTGTGAGCGGTAGTGAAAAACCTTGGGCTTTGTTTGTGTTTTCAGGTTAAATATTCTTGAGATTTCCCCCTGCTTGAAAATGCTGAACCATATGTGGGTGTATGCTTGCGTGCACACACAAGTGTGCTTGTGCCAGAGAAAGAAAGATAAATGACCTAGTGTTTACCATTTTAATATTTGGGTAGTTGTGTTTAAGAGTAAATGTATGTAGAGGACAGACTTGTTGCCAAGGGAGAGGGGGTATTGGGAAGGATATATTGGGAGTTTGGGGTTAGCATATGCAAGCTATTATATATAGAATGGATAAACGACAGGTCCTGTGTATAGCACAGGGAACTATATTGAATATTCTTAATAAACCATAAATAAAAGAATATGAAAAAGAATATATATGTATAACTGAATCACTTTGATATATAGCAGAAACTAACACAACATTGTAAATCAACTATACTTCATTAAAGTAAATTAAAAGAGCAAATGTATGACTTATTGCTCTCTAGAAAATCATTTTTTTTTACTTTTAAATGTTTTCAAAATATGATCAGTATGTTCTGAAACAACATTTTATTTAATATGAGAATCATGGCTACTGAAAACAGGTATCATATTCATCAGGATGTACATTGTTATACTTAAAAAAACCATTATTTTGAAGAATTTCATTGTGAATTGACTCTTGCTCTAAAATGCTTCTCATTTTGTATAATTGGAAAGTTGAAAGTGACATAGAGGTTTTTTTTTCCCAAGGGAAGGGTGATTTTATGTGTCAGCTTGGTTACAGATCACTGGGTCCTTGTGCTTTTCCACTTGCTTGAGTCAGTGCTGAGTTGTGCAAACCCAAGTTCCTGACAGGCTGCTGTTTCAGCACATGCCTCCCTCTGTCTTGGCTTTACCATTAGTATATGTGTCCGCCTTTGTCCTCAAATGCTTAGACAATTGTGTGCTTTCTGCCTGAGGTTGTGGTAGCAAAGTGACAACAAAGTGTACCATTTCCCCCTACATTTGATAAACTCTGCTGCTCTGAGTGGAATCCATGGCTTACTAGACATGCCAAGTATGCTCAACTGAAAATGATGAACAAGATGACATAGACTGGCATGTTTTGAGTCTCGCTGCATGCATTTGTCAGAGTTTGGCTCTCATTTGTTGGCCAGTCTCTTCATGGAAGAGTCATTGAAACCACTTTGGTCAATTTGATTGCCATTTTCTTGTGTTAGGATGTTGGATTCCTCTTGCAGGAAGAAAAGGGAGTAAGAGCCTGTAAGAACTCAAATAGAAACATCTGTAATTTTTATATCAATTACTAATATATTTTGTACTTCCTCATAAATTAAAACTTTGGGGCTGAGAACAAATCATATACAGTCCACAAGTATGTTTGCTATTACATGAACCTGCTATTTCTGCTTGTGTCAGTGCGTGTAGGGATAATTAAAAAAAAAAAGTCTTCAAAATTAATGAGACAATCTTGATTGAGAAATAGTTTCCTTACACAGGAACTTTTAGTTCTTAACTGAGTGAAGGATGAAGAAAGGATTCTGCAGATCCTGGGTAGTGAACATGTTAATTGCATATCTGACTCAGGCATTTGACCATAAGTATAAATAGCCGAGTTTCCTTCTAGCTCTCAAAGTCTGATGTGTTGTGTTGAAGGTGGATTTGGTGATAGGTTCAAGTTTTCATTTCTAGCAGTTGTGTCTGTGGTTTATCTAGTCTGGAGCTATAATCACCTTTTCATTACCCAGGCTTCACATATTACTACAGCTTGTTCAGTTCGCTGCATTTATTGTTTACTATATGAGACAGCAGCCCTGTCTACTATATGAGACAGTAGACAGGGCTCAGGAAAATCAATGTGATTTCCTGTTTTCAGAAACCTGAATGATTTGGTGGGGAAAGGAGAGTGAAACTCTGTTTTTTCTCAGACTCATGAGCATTTTGGTTACTCATGGACTTTTGGTTAGTTCATTTTGGTGGCTGGAGGGGTGCGGGTAGGGAGTGGCAGAGGTTATTATTCTCTTCTTTAAGGCTACTTCATAGATTAAGCCCATATGTCATTAAAAGTTGCCCATAAGAAAAAGTGAGCCGGTCCATTCAGTCGATATTACACCTAGTGATCTTCAGTAAATGTTACCTTTTCCTTCTCCTTGACACTAGTCAGCCTGTTGTGGGGAATACAGAATGGAGTATAATATTCAAGTGTGAGAACTGAAGGGTCTCATGGAGAAGTGTCTTGAATTTGACTTTTAAGGATAAGTGGGCTATAGATAAACAGAAAGTGAGGGGTTGCCCTGTGGAACTCCTGGGACAGTGAGGAGGCTGGCTGAACCTAGAGGCAAAGGGGAAAATGCTTTAGGTTTATTTTTAAAGAGCATTCTTAAAAGACAGTGAAATAATTAATCTTAAATACTCTGCATTCTAAGGCTTAAGGGTCATGAAGATGTTAGGAGTCAAGTCTATTTGTTTCTCATACATGCAGCCTGTTTCTGCCTTGGGGCCTCAGCTTCTGCTGTCCTTTCTGCCGAGAATGCTTTTCCCTAGAAATCTGCCTGGCTTAACCTCACCCCTTCAAGTCTCTGCTCCAGTGTCTCCCCTCTGAGACCTTCCCTGAGCCCTCTGCATACACTTCCACTAAGCCCCTTCAGCTTTATTTCTCTTCATCATGTCTACCCCCTTCTAACACAGTGGATAACTTACTCGATGGTTTTGTTTGTTGCCTGTCTTCTCCACTAGAATGTGTGCTTCATGAGGCCAGGAGTTTTTTTTAAGGATTTGTCCACTGAGATCTGCTCAGCATTGACTACAGCATCTGGCACGTAGTGGGCTCACAGTAAATACTTATTGAATAAACATCCCTTTTTACATGGGCTAAACCCATTGTGCTGCTGGCTCTAATGATGATGTATTGTGATCTCCCCTCCCCGCTTCCTGCCCTTTTAAGGATAGGCTCTCAATAGCTTCTTCCTTTTGGAAAACATCCTGACAGTAAGGGAAAAAGGTCTCCAAGGTACTGGATGAGCCACTGAAAAGCCTGTGCTTTAAAGACAATGTACATTTTACTCAGAGCCCATGAACTTAAATCAGCAGTCTGATTTTATGAACAGTTACATAACTTAATTGTAATTTTTGCCTCTTTAGCAAAGATAGGCCTATTGGGATGACCATACATGCAAGAAAGAAAACCCAGTTCTAAAAATGTGTTTATTGTGGGGCTGTTTATTATAAACGCTGATAGACTGTTCCTCCCATTAAACTCCTGAGTACAGAAATTGGGCAGTCTTAGGAAAAAGTAAGAAAAGGCTATTTTTTATGAAAAGATTCCTCTGTGTCTTCCCACATGGGGCAAAATAGTTAATTTTTTTCATATTAAATAATCACCCCTGTAGGGTGACTGGGTTGGACTAAATCATCACTAAAGCCACTTTCCATCTTGAAAGCTGTATGATCCTGCTCTGTCTAAATATTCCACTCTGGCCGGTTTGTTTTATATACCACTGTATGAACTTGCTGCGTGCATTCCTTAGCTTAGTGACAGTTTATGATTGTCTGAGTACTCTAGAAGGGGGATTTCTGGATCCAAATGCTTGGAGATTTTTGAGGTTCTTGTTTCATAGGGCCAAATATTTTTTAGATAGGCTGCACTTTAGGATAATGGCTAATGCTTAGGTTATTGAGTTAGCATAGCTGTGATCTGTCCTGGATCTGCCCTTGCCAGCCATGTGCTGAGTTTACTTGGTCCCTTGCCCTTCATTTCTTTCTACCTTTCTTACAGGGTAGCGATGAAAATTAGCTGAGAATGCACCCTGGCTGCTATTATTATCACGATTATTTTATTTTGTACTTCTAGAGTTTCATGAACATAGACTATTAGCATATAAAATATCCTTTTCAATTTGATAAGGGAAATGTGGAGTTTTTATATTTTTTGATTACTTTTGAGTGTCTTGTTTCATGTTCATGATTATTTACATTTTTTTTAATGTTTCAAACTACTCATTTTGGTAATGATTTCTAAGTTTAAATCCATATTGTACTCACACTCACTTTACAGGTACTTGGTGTCCTTAAGATCACCAAACATAGCACAAAGAATTCACAGGTG
Organism: Cephalophus harveyi; assembly: GCA_006410635.1. Lineage (NCBI taxonomy): Eukaryota > Metazoa > Chordata > Mammalia > Artiodactyla > Bovidae > Cephalophus > Cephalophus harveyi. The sequence goes on from SJYT01013056.1 coordinate 73,509, forward strand.
GTTTTTGAGATAACATATGGATTTTTAAAGCATGTGTGTGTATAATATGTGAGGATTATTCTGTTTTGGTAAAAAATTGTTTTTAGATCAAGTCTGAAGAGAAGTGAAGTGAAGTCGCTCAGTCGTGTCCGACTCTTTGCGACCCCATGGACTGTGTAGCACACCAGGCTCCTCCTCCATGGGATTCTCCAGGCAAGAATACTGGAGTGGGTTGCCATTTCCTTCTCCAGGGAATCTTCCCTACCCAGGGATTGAACCCAGGTCTCCCGCATTGCAGGCAGATACTTTAACCTCTGAGCCAGTAAAAAGAACCCAAGATCAAGTCTATCAATGGTTTATTAAATAAATACATACATTTTTAAAGAAAATATCTTGCCAGTGGCTTGGGGAGTGAACCATTTTGGAATTTGGGCTCATAGCCACATTCATGTGCTCAACAGGTACAGCCCGGGCTAATATTCTGACTACAACCTCATCAGAGAACATGAGCCAGAACCACCCAGCTTATTAAAAATGCCAGTTCAAATCTGTCCCCATACAGGGAGATAACTTTGAATGAAATCAGTTTCTCCCATTAGGAAATGTGAGTTTTGCTTTTTAAATTCTTGTACGTTGGTTTTTTTTCCCCCACTCTTGCTGAGGCTCAGACATTTGTTGTATTTTCATGTCCAAAGGTTCTCTTCTGGGATGAAAAGTTACTTTAGCGTGAGTTCACAGCTCATTAAATTAATTTAAGAAGCAACTGCACCAGAGGTCCACAAACCAATAATTTACTCTTAAGTGTGTGTTTACCTCTGAGAATTCATAGCAGGGGGCTGAAAGGGAGAGTAGTGAGCCTGGCAACTCCCTACTCAGCTTGCTCACCAGACCCCTCACCAGAAATGTTTCCACAGTGTTGCTGTTTTCTGGAATCCCATCAAGATGCCCTTCAGAAGATTAGAGACAATTGACTCTGCATACATAAATAAACCAGGTGGATGGAAGCCTGGGCCAGGCCTTTGAGAGAGCCTTCTGCTGCCCAGGTGGTCACGGAGCAGCACTTTATGTTAGGGCAGCCTGTGGACTTGAGGTTTTTAGAACACAGGTTGTCTGTTCCTAATCCTGACTTCCTCTCCCTTCTCAGGCCAGTGGGGCTGACCCCTGACTGCACAGTACAGTCATTTGGAGGGAGTTTTGAAAATAACCAGAGAGGTTCTGATTTAAGTGGACTGGGTGGGATCTGAGCTTGGATAAAGTTAAAAAACCTCCCTTTGTGATTCGGGTGCACCCCATGACCAGGAACCCAAGCCACCAATCTGTTTCCAGACAGCCTTTCCAGCCTCCTCCCTACCATTTGCCTTCCTTCAGTCTGTATATTTAAAGGTTGCCCTAGCAATAGCTCTGTCCTGCACTTTCAAACTTCAGCCTTGGACTGCTTGCCCCTTTAAGTGATTTATTTTGGTGAATATTCACAGTCTGTAGTCAGGTACGGTAAGGGTGTGTTGTTAGTTTGCTTCCCTGTTGATCTTTGAATTAATTTAATGATCTGTGAATTTCTACTCAAACAACTAGACTATCCAGGTCTCTTCTGTGGCATAGCCGCTGGTGATGAACTCTTGGATTTGATATCTTAAAACTTTTCTCTGCTGGTCCTTATGTGCTGGTCTAAGATTGAGATGATTTATACTTCCTTTTTATTATTCCTGTTGTTAAAACTTGGGTGGGCAACTTTTACATTTCTTTTTAATGTAGTGAAGGTGGAACATTAAGAATGTATTTCATGAGTTTTGAATCAGTTACTTAAGAGTTAATCTGAATTTCTGATTTTTCTCTTTAGTGTGATTATATTCTAATAAAACCAACAGTCTACAGAACTGCTTCATATAAAATCTCATTTACAGACAATATATATTTAAAAATTTAGAAACTCTTCAGATCTACAGTTTGGAGGACTTTGCGATAAATGTCATATTTTTTGGCAACTCAAAGGAAAAATTTGCAAATTACTTAGCACAGTGTCTTTAAAATATAGCCACTTGATAAGAAACCGTTAATATTAACGGTCTGTTCTGGGCAGTCTGACACTTAACCTTCTGTTGGTAATTCATTATCTTTTTGAGATACTTTAAGTGATGGGAAGGCTTTGGAGCCCTGAGGGAAGCTGGGATGTCCTGTGGGAATGGTAGTCTTATAATAGAGCTGGGTCAAGTGCAGCCCTTAGCACACCGCCCTTGCTATGCGCCAGCACTCACCCCAATAATTGGAAAGTTGAAAGTGACATAGAGGTTTTTTTTTCCCAAGGGAAGGGTGATTTTATGTGTCAACTTGGTTACAGATCACTGGGTCCTTGTGCTTTTCCACTTGCTTGAGTCAGTGCTGAGTTGTGCAAACCCAAGTTCCTGACAGGCTGCTGTTTCAGCACATGCCTCCCTCTGTCTTGGCTTTACCATTAGTATATGTGTCCGCCTTTGTCCTCAAATGCTTAGACAATTGTGTGCTTTCTGCCTGAGGTTGTGGTAGCAAAGTGACAACAAAGTGTACCATTTCCCCCTACATTTAATAAACTCTGCTGCTCTGAGTGGAATCCATGGCTTACTAGACATGCCAAGTATGCTCAACTGAAAATGATGAACAAGATGACATAGACTGGCATGTTTTGAGTCTCGCTGCATGCATTTGTCAGAGTTTGGCTCTCATTTGTTGGCCAGTCTCTTCATGGAAGAGTCATTGAAACCACTTTGGTCAATTTGATTGCCTTTTCTTGTGTTAGGATGTTGGATTCTTCTTGCAGGAAGAAAAGGGAGTAAGAGCCTGTAAGAACTCAAATAGAAACATCTGTAATTTTTATATCAGTTACTAATATATTTTGCACTTCCTCATAAATTAAAACTTTGGGGCTGAGAACAAATCATATACAGATCACAAGTATGTTTGCTATTACATGAACCTGCTATTTCTGCTTGTGTCAGTGCGTGTAGGGGTAATTAAAAAAAAAAAGTCTTCAAAATTAATGAGACAATCTTGATTGAGAAATAGTTTCCTTACACAGGAACTTTTAGTTCTTAACTGAGTGAAGGATGAAGAAAGGATTCTGCAGATCCTGGGTAGTGAACATGTTAATTGCATATCTGACTCAGGCATTTGACCATAAGTATAAATAGGTGAGTTTCCTTCTAGCTCTCAAAAGTCTGATGTGTTGTGTTGAAGGTGGCTTTGGTGATAGGTGCAAGTTTTCATTTCTAGCAGTTGTGTCTGTGGTTTATCTAGTCTGGAGCTATAATCACCTTTTCATTACCCAGGCTTCACATATTATTACAGCTTGTTCAGTTCACTGCATATAGTAGACAGGGCTCAGGAAAATCAATGTGATTTCCTGTTTTCAGCAACCTGAATGATTTGGTGGGGAAAGGAGAGTGAAACTCTGTTTTTTTCTCAGACTCATGAGCATTTTGGTTACTCATGGACTTTTGGTAACTTTATTTTGGTGGCTGCGGGGGGTGCGGGTAGGGAATGGCAGAGGGTTATTATTTTCTTCTTTAAGGCTACTTCATAGATTAAGCCCATATGCCGTTAAAAGTTGCCCATAAGAAAAAGTGAGCCAATCCATTCAGTCGATGTTACACCTAGTGATCTTCAGTAAATGTTACCTTTTCCTTCTCTTTGACATTAGTCAGCCTGTTGTGGGGAATACAGAATGGAGTATGATATTCAAGTGTGAGACCTAAAGGGTCTCATGGAGAAGTGTCTTGAATTTGACTTTTAAGGATAAATTGGCTATAGATACACAGAAAGTGAGGGGTTGCCCTGTGGAACTCCTGGGACAGTGAGGAGGCTGGCTGAACCTGGAGGCAAAGGGGAAAACGCTTTAGGTTTATTTTTAAAGAGCATTCTTAAAAGACAGAGAAATAATTAATCTTAAATACTCTGCATTCTAAGGCTTAAGGGTCATGAAGATGTTAGGAGTCAAGTCTATTTGTTTCTCATATATGCAGCCTGTTTCTGCCTTGGGGCCTCAGCTTCTGCTGTTCTTTCTGCCGAGAATGCTTTTCCCTAGAAATCTGCCTGGTTTAGCCTCACCCCTTCAGGTCTCTGCTCCAGTGTCTCCCCTCTGAGACCTTCCCTGAGCCCTCTGCATACACTTCAGNTATGCAGCCTGTTTCTGCCTTGGGGCCTCAGCTTCTGCTGTTCTTTCTGCCGAGAATGCTTTTCCCTAGAAATCTGCCTGGTTTAGCCTCACCCCTTCAGGTCTCTGCTCCAGTGTCTCCCCTCTGAGACCTTCCCTGAGCCCTCTGCATACACTTCAGCTTTATTTCTCTTCACCATGCCTACCCCCTTCTAACATAGTGGATAACTTACTTGATGATTTTGTTTGTTGTCTGTCTTCTCCACTAGAATGTGTGCTTCATGAGGCCAGGAGTTTTTTTTTTAAAGGATTTGTCCACTGAGATCTGCTCAGCATTGACTATAGCATCTGGCACGTAGTGGGCTCACAGTAAATACTTATTGAATAAACATCCCATTTTACATGGGCTAAACTCATTGTGCTGCTGGCTCTAATGATGATGTATTGTGATCTCCCCTCCCCCCCTCCTGCCCTTTTAAGGATAGGCTCTCAATAGCTTCTTCCTTTCGGAAAACACCCTGACAATAAGGGAAAAAGGTCTCCAAGGTACCGGATGAGCCACTGAAAAGCCTGTGTTTTAAAGACAAAGTACATTTTACTCAGAGCCCATGAACTTAAATCAGCAGTCTGATTTTATGAACAGTTACATAACTTAATTGTAATTTTT